>DWME01003091.1:0-19138 GCA_018244795.1 Parelbella ahira ahira | reverse complement strand
GCCTGCAGGCGCGCCGCGTCGCCCGCCGCGCCGCCCGCCGCGCCGCCCGCCGCGCCGCTCACCGCGCCGCCCGCGCGCCGCATCTCCGCCACCAGCACCGGCTCCGGCACGTTGTCGAACACGCCGTCCGTCGCCACCAGGATCACGTCGCCGCACTCCACCCTGAACTCTGCCGTGTCCGCTGACTCGGGCCTGCAATTGAACGCATTCGTCATCACCGAACTTTTAATTTACTTTTCCTATCAACGTTTTATAGGCTGGCTCACCTATTCCATGTGGGGCGTAAACGTAACTGGTGAAACGTGAGAGTGTATTGCACTACGCTGCCTACCCCTTCGGGAATTATTCGGGGGGACCGCTGTTAGACACAACACTATTTAACTGACTCTTTAATGTCTAGTTTCAAAAGCGTTTGTTATGCAAAAGTTCCTTTGTTCGATCCCCGGGTCGGGCATAGTATTATTGGATTTCTATAGCTTGAACAGCGTACTAGTAGCTCGGAATCTGGATTTGTACTCGGTATATGGAAACAAGCTCAGCCCTTATTACATAGTTACATACAGCATAATTCATAGGAGTTCAAAAGTTGAAGTACTACAGTCCTGTGTTTATTCCTTTTGAGAAATACGGAGATAGTGTTATGTTGTCTTAAGAATATTTAAAGTCTATATTTTTCTGTAATGATGATGTCACACAGTGCATAACCATTGCTTATTATATATAAACATATATTATACACAACCAAAGTTTTACGTCCGGCTATTTGAAAGCAGTTTCGTAAATAGTCTGTGCCTACATATTGGTTACATTGAAATTAAGAAATATGTCTGTGATACACAGTTCATTTCCGCGACGTGAAAGTTATTATTACGATCCTATAGCGAACTTTCTCGTCCAAATACATTTGGTACAACTCTTTGTTAGACGCTTCTATAGTCTGTGACATAACACTCTATTAAAATTATTCAGTGCTCATTGGAGAGATAAACAGACAATTTCAATTCTAACCCTGCAATAACCCTAAAATACTAAAGTATCTCAGTTCACATAAAATTAGTGATTATCCGATGTTATAATTAACGGTCCATATTATATAGCAATAAAACCGAAGATTACGACAATACGAAATTCTCTGTCCAACATTACAGAATGAAATGGGTTTTCTCTAAACGAAAATAAACACACAAACACACACACAATTTTGTAAATTAAACGTTTCACGTGACCGTTACGAGTTGGCAGGCGGCCAACGAACTAAAAACTCTAATATTAGTGCACACAGAAATACTACAACGTTGCCTATGGAATGAGCACATGATCGCCTCACTCTCCAGTCTTGTGACTTGACGAAATCCTTTTGTAATGTCCACTTGTAGTCTGACGGCGATTTTTAGTTCAAGAATTATTTTTATGGAGGCGATACTGCCATAAATAAGGTTATATCAACGTCTAATTTCGTAGCGGCAACTTTTTTGTCGAGCTTTTGAGATCAGTGTAATATTAGAGTTTTCAAAAATATAAAATGATCAGCGTCTTTTAAAATTTGCTAGAAATTTTAATGGATTAATAGACTGGAACCCAGACATCCAGAATGTTTGCATTCTAGAAAATGAACTGTATTTGGCGATATAACTATAAATTACTCCAGGTTATTCGATTTTAACATAATATAATATACTAAGCACGTGTCCGGGCTCCGTGTAAAGAAAAGCTCTTAGAAGGCCACAATTGCTGTTTCTCTAGCCAAGAGCTATAAAATGTCCAGTTTAAGGTCATTTTGCAAGTGTAAAAGAGAAATATTTATCAATATACAAATATCACTAGATTTGAAATAGGCGTCATATATTTTAAATTACTCATTATAATATACTTGAATTTTTACGGTTTTTACATTCTTCATTTTCCAGGCGGTTGGTGGACATAATCAATGTATAATATAATATCTTAGAAGATATATAATATACAATGTATATAAACCCTATGATGTAACACGTACAGATAAAGTTAAGAAATCAAAATTAATAAACCGTCAAATAAAATTTATGAACATGTCTTAATTAAATAAATACATATATCATCACACACGTAAAAGCATATTAAAAGGATTTTATTTCTCATAATAACATGTACAACAGGTTAAATTAGGTTTTTTTAATCATGACAAATTACAGTTACCGAAACTTAAACCGCCTTTCTGTCATCGTAAAAGCGAAATGAGCATTACGAAAATAATCCAAAACATCTATTCGATATTAATATAGAAAGACGTTGCGACATAAGTATTTATGTTCAATGGGAGATATTTATGTATTCAATTACTTTTAACGATTCTTAAATTACAGCGAATGAAGCTCTAAATCTACCTAAAACCCTCTATTTATGTTTTATCAGCATCATATTTAAATATCCATTGAAAGCTGTCAACATGAACTGTCAACAATGGATGTGTGAACCACGAAGAAAAAGATTGTTTAAGTAGTTTGTATAGTTAATACTATTACACAAAAACGGAATTTGAAGACAATGGATTTTTAAATTTAATATTTATACTCTCCGCTACCTGTACGATTAATTTTTGTACATATTTTTAAGAGTTGACTTAGAGAGTACGACATAAATGAGTTAATTTTAAACATGTCTATTAATTGTCGTTCGCGACGGTTGTAGCAATTTAAACGAACAAGAACATCATTCAATCATTTATTAGGACTCGTAATCCAGTACGAGTAGATCACGTGAAGGTGATAATTAATACAGAAATATAACACATTAGTTACTTAACGCTCATACTGAAGAAAGACTCAATGTCAATTGCACTTAAGTACAGCGCTGGCCATTCAAGATAACGAGTGTGGGTGGATTATAGCGACATAACTCTTCAGATTAGATTCAAAAATGCAAGCGTGATTTCCTTAATCATGGCTGAATTGCAAATGAAAATTGCGGTCGAATACTATAAAGAATATTAGTTATTATATTGTTGGTAAATTTAACTATTTATTGGTATATAGTTGGTGCATTTACTTATTTATTGGTACATCATTGGTACATTTAAGTATAATTAGTGGTTCAATGTGTAAAAGTATTATAACATAACATCATGTTTTTTTCGAAGGCGTAGACAGAAGAGTTTAGTATTCCCATTGTTCACCAATTCCGTTATAAGCCTACTGCTTATGACACCGCCTCCAAGTACACACTTCGAGCAACTAAAGAATTTCAAATTAGAAAAACTCAGTGATACTTTGTACAACTCAGGAATTAAACTCAGGACCTTAAGGTCAACAGTCGCGCATACGTAACAAGACAGTCAAAGAATTTTTTTTTTTAAATCCTTGAATTAAAAGTTAAAGTACTTATAAAAAATAAGTACGTAAGTATTTGAGCTGCAAAACAAAATGGTCGACTCATTTGACAGCCGACACGGATCATTACACGGTAACCGCTTTTTACCAAAACCGTTTTTTTTATTGTTTTAATAGGTTTCAATAGGTGTTGGATTCGTTTTCTATGTTTTAGCGTTAAATTACCTCTTTTGTAAACTCAGACTATTTAAAAATATAAACCGCACACCAAGATTTATTAATTATACCAATTATCACGAGGAATTTTGGGTAAGCTTTCGAGGCCACTGTGTGTTGACATACTACATATTATAATATAAAAGTTTTAATCGCGTGATAATGGATTACTTGCATCATTAAAGATTAAATATCACTCGCTATATATAAATTAAAACATTCTATGTGGCGTAAATTAGTTACCACATATGGCCAACGTATACGATCATAACTATAACTAAATTCATGATAGAATAAAGAACGATTTTTGGAATTACACAAAAACTAGCAAACACGAAAGTTTCGTTAATAATATTGTGGGTCGAACTTGGCCTTGAACTTGCTGACGAGATTCAGTTTGTGAGAACAAAACACTATAGTGATTATTAGAAAATTTTCCTGTTCTGTGCTATAGCATTTCGATTTGGATATTACAAAGTTTTAATATCAGCCTCTGATATCAGCGATACGTGAAATGTACAAAATGTTAAAAATATCTAGCAAAGATATTGGGTATCGGTCAAAACAACGACAAGGACCCAGTATGTACATATTTACAATCGATATCACGTCTAGTCAGCCTCGGAGCAATATCAAGCGAACGATAGCACGATAAACAGATATTTTTACGGGGGACGCATTAATAACATTTAGGTCACAATAAACACGCAAGGAAACCTATTAAACGTGTATGATGAGAGTAATTAATTAAATCAGGATAAAGAGACGGAATAAGAGGGGTAAGAGGTACAAAGGGAGAGATATTAAAGAAAAAAGGGAATGCGAAGAGTAGAGAGGGGGGAGAGAGAGTTTGGGGGATAAACAGATAGAGGTCAGTAAGGGCAAGGATAGAGAGAGCGATGCCTACCCCTAATAGACCAGGCGTGACGATAAAATAAACACGTGAACAACAAAGCAATACATATCCAATCCAATGTTTGAAACAATGTTGTTCAAATCAATAACAAGCACATACGTCATAGTTACCGAGTCAAAAGGAAGTAAATATTATAAAAAAAGTTTAAAGCATGATTATACAGTTATCTCTATTGAATTAACCTTTTGCTTCAACGGTATAATAACGTCTGCAACTAGCTGATAATGCAGCAATCACTGCAGGGTTTTAAATGAATTAATGAGTAAATAATAAACAAACATATTTTATACGTACTCTATACATACACGTACTCTACGGATTTCCTCAGCCACGCTTAATTTTAATATGATCTGGAAGCTTCCACGCTGATTCTATTAACACTTATTTAAAAATAAAAACGTAACTTTCCAAAGGTTGTCTATACAGCATTATAACTGTATACTACTGAAAAAAAAATACTTTTTGTTTTGACCTAAAGCTGTTTGCAGCACTGTCGTTTTCAACGACAAAAAATAAAGGAAATCAAATATTAAAATTTCTGTACTAATAACGAATATGTAGACTGTGTTGTAGAAATAAAAGATGATATAAGATATATGATGAATAAGAGATATAATAGGTGGTGAGCCTACTAATATACAAATCCAGACACTCCGAGCTACTCCTAGGAATATCAAGTTAGAAAAACCCTATGGTAGCCAACCTGGACTCGAACACAGAACATCGAACTATGCAGTAGCACTTGCACCCACTTGACCCTCGAGGCAGGCAGAAATAAAAAATGTTTCGACCAAATTAAATTTACTGAGCTTGAAACATATTTAGGAATAAGTAGATAGACAGATATGTATATATTAAAAACATTTTTTCCGGAGGCATCGTATATGTATGATAAATGTAGATTTATGCGATAGCATGACACGGGGCTGATATGATTGTTTTGTTCGTAAAAAACGGAGAACAGGAAAAAATACGTTCGACTGGTATACGGCAAAAAGAATTATAATCTGTGCTGGAAATATGTCTGGCAACTGTGTCGAGATATCTTGTGACTACTAAAATGATCGTAATTATTTGCTTTTCAGCACACATGTGCGTTGTCTAGGAAATGGGTAAGCGAGGCTCAGCCTAAGTAGGTCAATGTATCTGTTCTGCATTATCTGTTCAAAACAAATTCGTCGTATAAAATGTACATACGATTTATTTAGATCAAAGGATTTAATAATATATGTAAGTGTATAAATTCTCTTAATAACTGAAAAATACTTTATTATACTACAGGTTCAGACACTAAATGCATGGAAAATGCCTGTCGTTGAGTATGTTTCTGTCGTATCTTGACAACGACAAACTAAGTTGATACGGCATGTTAAAGACGCAACATTGCCTGAATGAATTATGCTCTATATATTGTATGGCCTGTATGTAGTATATTCGTGATACCTGTCGCTGAGCACGTTCCGGTCGTGGCCGGGCGGCGGCAGACTGAGCTGGTAGGGCGTGTTGAAGTAGTGCTGCTGTTCATGTGAGCGGTGCACCACGCGCCCGCCGCGCACCACCATGTAGCCGCTGTCGCCGATGTTCGCCGCGCGCATGACGCTCTCGCTGCGGTCCAAGATCATCACGCACGCCGTGCTGCTGCCTACAAAAATATTTTCTTTGATGATTTTTGTTACTACTATTATTATTATATCGTCATGCCAGTTTCCTTAAGACGTAAGTAAAGAGAATACAGTGCCAAATATCACTAATCTCACAAATCTGATGAGACTCTTCTACATTCTCCAGGAGTCCTAAATATTGGACACACACTCACATACAAGATATTTAAGCTTTTCTTGTAGGTGTGATATCCTATTACATAATAAATCTAAATAAATATTCAACTTCTCAAAATTCAATAGTATATGAAGCTAGATACGTCATTCTACACAGTGTCATCAAATAAACACAGGGTTCTTCATGTTTGAAATTATAGTCCCCTTGCAGTGATGTAACTCAAGGTCTTAGTGTAACAGTCAATTTGATAATACAAATGATTGATGCAACAGCACTCATGTGTCATTTCTATGATATGCACATAACACATTAGTTTGTGAAACTACTCCTATGTTTAACAGATCTATTCAATATGTCAAACTTTCGATCAGGCCATCTGATGTCAGGTGATTACTCTAATGGCTTTGGAAAATCCTATTTATTATCAAAATCCTATGTTTCTATTTATTCTTAACATTCTATGGCTTTGGAGAATGCCTTGAATGGAAATATAATTGGAATTTTCAATTATATGTAACAAGGCCAATCATCTGTGAACAACAATTTGCATGAATATCTATCCACATTATACATTGTATTTGTTCACAGAGACATTCATACGAGATATGCCGTCCGCCGGGCAAAAGTACACAACACACCATATAAGAAGACAAATAAAAATTGTTTAATGAAGGTGATAGGCATTCAAGGTGATGTTAATTTATGAAGTGTGCGAACACATCAGCCAATGCTATTGTTCTTTAAATATAATACAAGTATATTTATTAGAATTAAGAGGTATTGAACTAATCATATTAAATGTTTTACCATAGAAAATATAGTTTAATATGCATTATAAACTTTACAATTACCAGTTCTACACAGTGTTTACTTAGCATTCATACAGCAATGAAATAATATAGAATATGCTTAACACATACAATGTTGTAACAAAATAATATAACCATGAAAACTGTAAACACTACTATAAAAATGAAGAATTCTCATCTACCACATAAATTTCCGTGTTCCCGGCCAAAACATTAACATTTTATACAATTACAAAAAATATACATTGATTTTTTAATTAGAAATATTGTTGGAATATTCACACTTCAATAGCCTGTCTGAGTTAACTGCTGTACATAGGGCTCTCTTGAAGAGTTTTTGCCCATAATCCTCAACCTGGACATGCAGTTTTGGGGTCACAGAACACTGCTTTCTTGCATTGTCTTGCAGTGTCTGCCTGCAGGTGTCCAGGTCATTTAACCTTTCTTAGGTAAGTGTCACTACAGCTCAATCACCCAGCACCGGATTTATTTAGAGCTCTTATCCTTGTATCCCTTATCACCCTGGTATACCTCTATGAAAGAATTATATTGTACCAGAATGAGGCATTATAATAATAGAATTAATATAAGGTATTTCATTACCTAAAATAGGTTTCTTGTGCTCCAGCAGCTCATAGTAAGACTTTGCCAACAGGTCCCCAGGTTCAGACAGTTTAAAATGTCCCATCCGGACCAGCCTCTCACAGGTCTTCATGAGGTACGACGAGAATTCACCAGGATCGATGCCGTACGCGCGCCAGCCTCCCACTCCATCCGCAACACCTGGAAAACATCTCATAGCATTATACAATTGATAGTTTACTGTGACAAATGTTACATAATGAATGGAGATAGCAAAATAAATAGTATGAAATATTGACTTTGACTTGACTGAATTGTATAACTGTATTGTATAAGAAAGGCAGACTTAAAAGATGCTATATTAAGTTGAGTAAAAATGTTATAATATTATCCAATATCATAATTACAAAAGACATAACATTTCTTAACACATATTTGTTAACACTTGATAACAAACACGGGCAAAGAAAAAACAGAAATTTAATAGTATTAAATAATAGTGTGTTTAAAAATAATTTTAATCTATTGATTTTGCTATATATATTGAATTTACGTATGTATAACATAACATGACGCCTGTAATCACTAAAAAGGTAGGCAGGGGAGTTAAGTACACTCCAATGTTTAAGCAGTTATGTTTACGTCCCGTAGAATAAGTGTTGAGCTTATTGCCATACACCAAGCTCAGATCCAGACTCAGAGTAACTAGTAGAAATTCTAAATAAGAATAATCCAATAGCACCTGACCCGGGATTTGAACCCAGGACCTCTCGATCCGCAGTCGCGTTTGCAACCGCTGGACCAACGAGTCAGTCTTTGTTTTTGTCCTTAAAAAAATCATTACAATATGAGATGTAGAGACTTAGAACTTTAATTTTCAGCTTTTTTTTTAAATGAACTTATTACATGTCTCCTTTTAATATTGTATGTTTTTTCTCTGAAATTTAAATACAAAGTAAATATGAAACACAACACAAATGGAGTCATGAGCATTAGCTAGTAATGCAATAAAAACGAAAATTTTGTTATACCCTGGGCTAGAATACTTTGGGGTCATCTATTATATATATCATATGTTGGAGGGGAGTTCCATGAAGTGTTATATTGTAAAAAATCTATATATGTATACACTTTACCAATTTTACCATATAATACATGTTAAATTTAATTTAGTATAAAAAATTACTTAAATAAAAAAAACAACATGAACAATGAAAATCCTCTATGTTATTTGCAATAAAATATATACACTGATGTAAGTGTCAGACACTTAAGACAACAATAAGGATAAACTATGTTATTAATAAAAGTTAAAGGAAAACAATCACAAAGAATGATGTAAAACATATAAAGCATTTAGAGACCTGAAAATATAGTGAGAAATAAGTAAGTGTTGTTTTTCATGATTTTTCAATTTTAAGACAATCCAGGTAATGCTTCCCACTTAGCTGAACTAACTAAGCATTTACAAGAAAAACATGTTAAGCAAAATTGAAATTCATAAGATGTGCAGTTCTTACACAGGTTTTACAATAGTTATGTGAGTTCTGTGGCCAAGTACTAACTATCTCTACTTCATTACTGGACTTAAAGAGTAATCTGTTACCTATATTAAATTAATGTCACATTACCATAAATTAATTAATTATAATTATAATTAATGGTCTTGATGTCTTTTCCTATTTAAGTTTTATACATAATTTCTAATAAGTATGTAACTTATTAAGGAAAGTTGTTTTCTAAATAAAATTATTTCTTGGCTGCTTTCATTCACCTAACTACTATATAATATATTTATCTTTTTTTATATAGATCATAAATCAGAGATGAGATACAGATATATTCATAAAGATAAAAAAATTATCTTACAGAAGTAATGTTAACTACCTAAAACAGTGGCAATTGATATGGACAATGAATAATTTTATAATTGGTTTTATTTTAATGTATTCATGTACACAGTATAATTATATATATATTTATATATATTCATTACTGAGAAAATATTTTCCTTCAAAACTGAAAACTTTCACATAACGTTAAAAAATATATTGTCCTTATTTTTGTTACATAAAAAAGACGACAGTAAATTTCATATCTACTGATTATTTTCGTTGTCTTTTAGACTGATTATAAATTATGTTCAATAATACTATACAAATTTTTACAGGCATTATCTCAGGGGATTTATTGCTTGTATCTAACCTTGAAATATCTCGAAAACCCGCTCTTTTTTATAGAATTATCTATTGACTCCATTGTCAAACGTTGTACTTGATTATATAGATTACAATACATCATTAACCATAATAATGGCCAATTTTATTTAAAGAATGAAGAAAACTTACCAATAACATCTGCATTGTTAAAATTGGTGGAAAACCATGCATCGTCCCCGAATTGTCCTTTATGAGTTCGTCCATTAGCAATGTCTTTAGGGAAACCACAAACAACTGACACTAAATATGGGTATTTTTTATTAGAAACGTTCAGTTCAGCAGCACTTGATAAATTTGAAAGTCCATTTCTAATAGCACGTGACAGCACTCTCCCCGTCCAGAATATGGACTGCATCATTCACTAATTACTTATTTTGTACTTTGACTCCAGGCTCCATTCACAGCGTTGCAAACGGTAATGAAAACATCATTACTTTGAGGAATGTAAATCGACAATGTATTCAAAAATGTAATATGAAACCTAAAAGCAGTGTTGTTTCAATTTGGTTACAGACGTAATACAGTTCCATGAACACAAAACGTGTATTACGACAAACCTTGTGACCTATGTTTTCTGAAAACTGACTGCTTATTGTTGGTGTTGTCTACAGTAAAAATGATAATTATTGCTATTACTAATGTAGTTCATGTCTTTCATCATATTCGCTCATTGTAAATTCACGCGAAATAGAGTTAATACATAAACGGAAAAAAACATTATATAATTATATAAAGTACTCCATGCCTTTCTTAATTTTCAATAATTAATAAAAACAGAGGAAACTAAGATCACAAACAAAGCCATGTTCACATGGCATTACTCTGGTTTCTACTCTGTTGTAATAATATTTCTTGCAAATTAGAGCATTTTTGAACATTTCTGCCAATTTTCATAAAAATACTGCAATGTATGCTTTCAGTTATTACTTCAAATCTGTAACAAAGAAGTAGCAATATAATGGGTCTTACTGTTAGATAAAAACTGATTTTTTTAATCTAAAAAGTGTATAATTTAAATGGGCTAATAAATAATTTGTTGCCAAATGTAGTAATTCGTTGCAAGTTGTTATGAAAATGGTTTCTTAGTTCGGAAATTAAAATATTACTCTTCTAATATCGATAACTTTCCCATTAAACATTCGTCTTACATAGCGATGCAGTCTTTAGCATAATATATACGGCTTTATTTGCGACAAACCAAAAGGACACCAGGATGTAATTCCTATATTAATTTAAATCTTACCTATTTGGTTTAAGATGTTTTAACATTGCAAAAATGGGTTACAATTTTTTTTGAACATAGCAATTTAATTTCAACAGACTATACAATAAAACAAGGACTAACCTAAACCTATTATAAGCTGTGATGTACGATATTGATCCATAAACAAGTAGCCCATCCATTCTGACGTTTCAATTTCATAGATAATAAGGGAAGGCGTTGTAGAAGAAAGCTCGGCCCAGTGGCTTATTCCGATTGAAGCATTCTAATGAAGGAATCGAACTTACTAGCTACAGCTTAAAGCCATCCAAATAGTTCACGCTTGTAGGGTGTACCAGTGCGGTGTCCTAATTTTTCAATCGAAAGTTACAGAAAAGGCATAAAACTGGTGTTCGATAAGTCACTTGGCAATATGCCTGCCGTTAGGGGAGATGGAATGCGAGGGCTCGCAGTTTTTATATCTGATATAAGAAATTGCAAAAGTAAAGAAGCAGAAATAAAAAGGATCAATAAAGAATTGGCCAACATAAGAAGCAAGTTCAAAGGTGACAAAACACTTGACGGTTACCAGAAAAAGAAGTATGTCTGTAAACTCTTGTTTATATTCCTGCTCGGCCACGATATCGACTTCGGCCACATGGAGGCTGTTAATTTACTGTCTTCTAACAAATATTCCGAAAAGCAGATAGGCTATCTCTTCATATCTGTCTTGGTCAATACCAACAGTGATCTTATTAAGCTTATCATTCAAAGCATTAAGAACGACCTCCAGTCTCGTAACCCCATCCATGTAAACTTGGCTCTGCAGTGCATTGCCAATATTGGCAGTAAGGATATGGCTGAAGCCTTTGCAACAGAGATTCCCAAGCTCCTTGTTTCTGGTGATACCATGGATGTGGTGAAGCAATCAGCGGCATTGTGCCTCCTCAGGTTGTTTCGTAAATGCCCAGAAATTATACCAGGTGGTGAGTGGACCTCTAGGATAATTCATTTGTTAAATGACCCTCACATGGGTGTGGTGACTGCTGCTACATCACTTATAGATGCGCTGGTGAAGAAAAACCCAGATGAATACAAGGGATGTGTAACACTGGCTGTAGCAAGGCTTAGCAGAATTGTCACTGCCAGTTATACAGATTTGCAGGACTACACATATTACTTTGTCCCGGCACCTTGGCTCTCGGTGAAACTGTTACGCCTACTCCAGAACTACACTCCACCATCTGAGGAGCCAGGTGTCAGGGGTCGTTTATCTGAATGCTTAGAAACTATATTTAACAAGGCTCAGGAACCTCCTAAATCAAAGAAAGTGCAACATTCTAATGCTAAAAATGCTGTGCTTTTTGAAGCCATCAGCCTTATAATCCATAATGACAGTGAACCAGCATTGTTAGTGAGAGCTTGTAACCAACTTGGTCAGTTTTTGAGTAACCGAGAAACCAATTTGCGATACTTGGCGTTAGAGTCTATGTGTCATCTTGCAACATCAGAATACTCACATGACGCTGTGAAGAAGCACCAAGAAGTTGTCATTCTTTCAATGAAAATGGAGAAAGATGTGTCTGTAAGACAGCAGGCTGTGGACTTGCTCTATGCAATGTGTGATAAAACAAATGCTGAAGAAATTGTCCAAGAAATGTTAGCTTACTTGGAGACAGCAGATTACTCTATAAGAGAGGAAATGGTTCTCAAAGTTGCTATATTAGCTGAAAAGTATGCTACTGATTTCACTTGGTATGTAGATGTTATTCTCAATCTTATTAGAATTGCAGGTGACTATGTTTCTGAAGAGGTATGGTACAGAGTAATTCAAATCGTCATTAACAGAGAGGAGGTGCAAGGCTATGCAGCTAAAACAGTATTTGAAGCACTACAAGCGCCAACTTGTCATGAAAATATGGTAAAAGTGGGTGGATATATACTTTGTGAATTTGGCAATTTGATAGCTGGTGACACACGATCCTCGCCACAAGTCCAATTTGAATTACTTCATTCAAAATACCATTTGTGCTCAGCAGCTACGAGAGCACTACTGTTATCTACTTATATTAAACTTGTTAATTTATTCCCTGAAATTAAAAACAGAGTGCAAGAAGTTTTTCGTGCTGATTCCAATTTACGTTCTGCTGATGTTGAATTGCAACAGCGGGCATCAGAATATTTGCAGTTGAGTATAGTTGCCAGTTCAGATGTGTTGGCTACCGTTTTGGAAGAAATGCCTGCATTCCCAGAAAGAGAATCATCAATTTTGGCTGTTTTAAAGAAGAAAAAACCAGGTAGGATTCCGGACGATGTAAGGGAATCCAAAAGTCCACAACCTTCAGTAAATTCAGCACCAGTGGTCAATTCCACAATGAACACAAACAGTTCCAGTGCTGATCTTCTCGGTTTGTCTACACCTCCTGGCAATACTACCACCACTGGAAATGGTTTGCTTGATGTTCTCGGAGACTTATATACTCCTAAAATTAGTCCAACCACTGTGCAGCAGAACAACATTAAGAAGTTTTTGTTTAAAAACAATGGAGTTCTTTTTGAAAATGATTTAATACAAATTGGGGTCAAAAGTGAATACAGGCAAAATCTTGGCAGAATTGGGCTATTTTATGGTAATAAAACTCAATTTCCTATTCAAAATGTCCGACCAGAATTGCAATGGACTGATTTACATAAGCTCAATGTTCAAATGAAACCGATGGAGCCAGTATTAGAAGCAGGTGCTCAGATACAGCAAATGTTAACTGCTGAGTGCATTGAAGATTTTGCTGATGCCCCTACAATGTCTGTATCTTTTGTATACAATAATGTTCCACAGAAAATCACCATGAAACTTCCACTTACACTGAATAAGTTCTTTGAACCAACTGAAATGAATGGTGAGTCATTTTTTGCTAGGTGGAAAAATTTAGGAGGAGAGCAACAAAGAGCCCAGAAAATATTTAAAGCTCAGGGGGCCATTGATTTAGCTGGAACACGAACAAAACTGGCTGGATTTGGAATGCAGCTTCTGGATGGAATTGACCCTAATCCAGATAATTTTGTATGTGCTGGTATAGTGCACACGAGAATGCAGCAAGTAGGGTGTCTAATGAGATTGGAACCTAATAAACAAGCTCAAATGTTTAGGCTGACTGTAAGATCTAGTAAAGAATCAGTCTCACAAGAAATATGTAATTTGCTGGCAGATCAGTTTTGAAATTGTTAATGCAAATATCTAAAACACCATGCTGAAAATTGTTTGAAAACCACTCATTTATAATATAATCATTAGTGATCTTTAAATAGATCTAACATAAATGATAAAATTTACAGTGTTACTTTTGGAGTGTTTAAAACTTGGAATTTTGTAAGTGTTTATTAAATTTTGAATGAAGTACTTCAAGAGTAGAAACAAGCTTCAAAAGACAAGTAAAATTAGGTTTTTGTCATTATTTGCATTATATTTTTGAAGATTTTATTTTCAATTCCTGTTTTTGACACTTTGTTATTGATCAATACATCAAAAGTAATATAGTTTATTAAATAGTATTTCATGAATTATTAATATATTATTAGACAGCTATTGTCAGTTTGTATAAATTTTAAGTGTCTCTTTTTGTGGTATATTTTGAATACACTATCACTAAAGGTGTATATTAAATGTGGTATAAATATACCAAAAATTCTGCTTTATTTGTATATAAGTTTGGTATAAGTTATTGTTTGATTTCTTCTTTTGTTTGATAAAGGAACGAAATTTCGATTTTATAATGATTGCACCAATTATATCTATGAATAAAAATGTGTAAAGCATAGATTATACCAAAGCAATATTTTGGCTGTTTTATCTCAAACAAAAATCTGGACTTTGAGAAAGACTTAAAATTTATGTTTAGCAACTTTATTCCAATATAAAGAATACTCAGGTTTATGCTGTTTAAATAACTTACATTACTGTTTGATAATGTGAATGCTATCAAATAAAATAATAATCATCACAGTTAATAAAACAACCCTTTTTATTTTAAATCTGTTAAAATCATGTTTTGTTAAATATTATTTTTTTTCAATTATGATAAGACATTATTTTTTGTTATATTTCTTATCTATGATGTTCCTGTTAATTATTAAATTGCAATTTTTCGATGTCAAACCTAGATACATTCACAAATTATAAGTTGTATGAAGAAATTGTGCATACTGTTCTTGTCCTATTCATAATATAGCTTTAGGATTTAATTGGTATGCAGTTTAAAATAATTAAAACGCTTCTATGAATACCTATCTTACAATTCTTGTGTACCTTTATACTATATGTACGAAACTTGTACACATATTTCATGTTAAATATTATTCTATTTACAGAAAATGATATTGTTGATTCTTAGCATCTAGAAATTCATTAACTACCTACTAGAAGCTATGCGCCAGTCTCAAAAATAGTTTTATCTGCTACTTCTTGTACATATATAACATTTCGATGCTAATCTTATATGATGTTACTTGAGAGTCATGTATGTAGAATGTTTAGATCGCGAAACTATTAATAAATGGCTTGTACCTTACATTATACTTATATACTGAATATTCATCTAGGTCTGGTGAATTCTTTTGAGGTTTGCCCCTTGTGTTTATATAGGAATCTCATGATTAGATTTTTTATTTGAGTGTAGAACCCATGAAAGTGTTACAATGTTGTTTAGGCTGTTAGTGTTACGGTATTAAACATTAAATGTTGTTATACATATATCAGTAGCATGCTAAAGCTTTCTTTGCATGGTAGTTTCGTTAAGTAAATAGTAATAATAATACCATAAGTACTCTTCAAATGTTTGTGTTTATCAGAACATGGTAAAATAATATATGTATATTATGAAATGTTTATGAAGCAAGTTTAAATGCTTAATCCGTGGAACATCGTTGTACTGTGTGATCATGTTGTACAAAAACGCGTGACAAATTACAAGTGTGGGTCGGAAATAATAACAGTTAGTTGTTTGTCTTTGCGCTTTGAAATTATATTGTACGTAAAGAGCAATAATTCTCTAAAATAAATATTTAACCAATACATATTTATTGAATTTATTTCTTGATTTATTGCCAACCTCGTCCTTAATATAATATAAACGTTATTTTTACATCATTCTAAGTTCGAATGTTTACCGAACCTAAGGCAAAAGGGAGTCTAACTTACATAATATCAAATATTAATAAATTTAATAATAATAATCTTAATTTTTTAAATAAAATATTAAGTTTACGTTATTTTCATGACTCATAACCAATGACTAACATTATTTTGTTAGGAAGCATTGGGCCCATACATATATCATCTAATATCTAGTAGAAAAATATTCAAACCTTTAATTTCGCAGATAACGGTGTTTGAAACTGTACCTTGCAAAAATATACATGTTTCAATGTTAAATAAAACATAATATGTATCAAAACTCTTTTATAATCTTATGTATTCTTATTTTAGTTTATTCATCTATTATATCCTAATTAGTTATAACCGGAGTAATATTTATTAGGAAGTATAATTTCAGTCAAACCATTCTTCAACATTTGGCGAATTTTCCAACACGTCGTTTGATTCACTGAAAGGAAAAAAAAACGAGTAATGAGAACAATAGCGGGTACAAAGTAGGCATTTATTGAATATAATAAAATAATAATCGGCCCATTTATCATTCCACCGTTGGAACATGGGGTCTTCTCTCATATTGTGAGGGTTAAGGCCATAGTTTGCCACGTTGGCAAAGTGCGGATTAGTAAACTTCACACACCTCGGATTTTTTCAATATAAAACAACTTTGGCATTTATTACATCACTAATATTTTTATATCGTACGTAACTTTAATTTCAATGTTTTTTTTTATATAAAGTTATACAACTAAAGGTCACCAAAAGAGCGCCTAGTTCGTAGCATCCAAGAAGGCAATGATTGATAAATACATATTAACCTCATTACTGTCGGCGAGAGCGCGGACTGGTACGCGTAGTCGCGAACGAGATCATAGTCCACCATGCTTCCATACGTAATATTGCGGTATCATCAATGACCTTGACAATATACATTTGATCCTAAAGTTAGGCTTTTCGTGTTACGTTTGAATTTAGACGATTTAGAATTTAAAAATGATGCTTAAACGAATTGACATTTGAAATGTTAATATGTATCTCATTCTGCGTTTAATACTTGCATAAAATCATAGTTCAACATAAAGGTCAGATATGCTGGTCATTTTATTATGCAATATATTAGATTTTGTGTTTCAAAATTAATAATACAGTACGTACGATGACGTTCTTATAACTATGTATTGGGTATATTTATACAACAACGGTTCTAAGATTGTTTCAGTTCATTATGTAACGTAGGGGTAGAAGGCCTTGAGTCTATCGGTTGCCAAGCTTATTCGGCGCTAATCCATTATTTTAGTCTACTTAGTGGACTGAAAAATGCGGTCTTAAGATTTAGTATGAAGTACTTTAAATCATTCAAAGTACATATATTATCAAATAGACTTGTTTAAATGAAACATAAACGTAAAATCACACCTGTAATCTCCGAAGAAGTATGCAGAGAAGTGTAGTTCATTACACCGTTTCACCAGTTACATTTACGTATCTATAGAATGGTGGTTTAACCTATTGCCATGTTTTTAAATTATATTTTTACTATAGGATAGTTATGATTAAAAAGATAGGTGTTAGGATTATAACTTAACTAATTTAATAACGTCACGCCTGTATTTCCCTGAAGGCATAGACAGATCAGTGTAGTACTCCCAATTTTCACGTGATATGCTATATGTCCTATGGAATAGAGGTCGAGCTTATTGCCACACCAGGCACAATATCTGACCTGATGACCCGTGGATCAACCAAGGACCCCTTCTCTTGCTCAGCAATTACAAAGTAATTTAATCTACTTTAAATATATATTTATATCAGTATTTTATTCATTTTGTTCCTGGAATTTTAATTTATAACCTTCTAGTTACGTATCTCGTTGCATGATCCAGCAGAAACGATCAGCTACTTGGGATGTTGTAAGTATTGTATAATCAGGTTTGATTTTGTTTATTGAATAAGTTTGAAAAAATTCTTGTTTAAGTACGTAAGAAAATTAGAAACTTGATTTTTGTCAGTTTTTTGTTTTGAAGTCAGTGGGCTAACAACAGGGTTGCTGTCATAGATAATAATGGTGATGATGATGATAATGATGTTATATATGATTCGATCTGGAGTTTTAAACCATAATACAATAAAAATAAATGATGTGGAGACCACATAAGGTGGCTGGATCTGTATACCAGTAATAAATTATTGATGAGAATCCTGTAGGTACATGATTTTTTAAATATTGTAATTGATATAGACCGAAAAACATGTATTTTTATGTGAAATGTTTTTAACGAAATTTGATGTGATTATTGGTGTTATCGAAATAGCCCAACGGATTAGCAAGCTATAGTGGCGGTGGACTGTTGCGGAACCGATAGCCGCTGGAGCAGAAGTGTTCTGGAGTGACCGCGACTTGGCAAACGTAGCGTAAGACGCCCTCCAGCTAGACGGAGTGACAATATACGGTGGCTGGCAGTTGTTGGATGCGAAGAGCTGAAGATCGAGCTCAGTAGCGTGCCATGTCCAGCAGTGGACGGGAGTAGACTGATGATGATAATGATTATTGGTGTCGTAATATTAACGGAGTTAAAATTAGATTTTTAGTCTCATATGCAAGGAAGCGTAAACGAATTTAAAATACAAGGAAACTCAAAATGTAGGTAGTGTTTGACAAATGAATTGAGCACAATACCTAGAATGTTATAATTTTGTTTTTTCAGTGTGTTATAATTTAAAATAAAATTGATGATATACATATATCGATTACTCTGTAAGAGGCCCAAGCTTACCACATGAGCTATTTAAAGCTGGTATATAAAAATTAACATGTCTTTTGATATCTCAATACACGGCCATTTCATCCCAAAGTGGGCAGAACTGATATTGTGATAATCGTAAACGTAACATCGCGCCTGTAATCCCCGAAAAGTTAGGCAGAGGAGTGCAGCACACTCCCAAGTTTCACCAGTTACGTTTA
>DWME01003090.1:0-19142 GCA_018244795.1 Parelbella ahira ahira | reverse complement strand
CATTCAACTCCCGGCACATTCATTTTATGAGAATAATGAGTGATTTTTGTATTTCTCTTTAATTCTATGTCGATTTTATCCGCGGCAGCGTGGAGGCGAGTCTCTGTGGATGTCGCTTCGTTCCGTCTTCGACTTTTTGCTATAGGGGAAGCGCGGGCGTTAGCAAAGAACGGTGGTTTTATTCCCGCGGAGGCGCTACTCGCCCCCCACGCTCCTCACGCTTCGCGCCGCTGGCGCCTCGACTCACGCACCGGACTCGCCAGTGCCACCGCCGCTGTCACTCTCGCGGACTAATGTATAATTACCTCACTGACGACCATTTAAACTTACACTACGCAGCTTCCTTTCGGTAAGAAGATTATACGGAATTCGGCGTATGTTCAAATAAATGTAATTATGATTGTGAAATGTATCTCCTTAATGATATTACATTAAGATAATGGAGAATATAATAGTACAAGTTATCGATAGAGTACAATAACTGTTATTAATTATTTGAGATGCCATCGATATTTTCTAGACTCATTTTATTAATTGGCACAATGTAATTTATAGTTACGAAAACAAAGCATCTATTTCCTCACAATCTTTCGCACTGCATCCGAACGGAACGTAATTAGAAAACTTTGAAAGTCTTAACGATAACAATTCTTAGTCGTTAGGGTAGGTGCACTCAGACGAACGAATTTAATGTTTCAGCTGTCAAATTTATTTCTACGGTAATTATTTCCTGGCTCTATTTTTCAAGCCTTTAGCGAAGTAGGGAGTTAAAAATTAAAAAAAAAAACCCTGTAGTAATTAAGAGCATTGTCACTAAAGCACATTGATGGTATTAATTCATTACATAAAACTGTGTTAGGTACAATTTATTTGTTGAGAACATATTATTATTCGGGCTGCCTATTGTCTACGAAGTCTAACCATACTATTCTTTTTTAAAAACGTTATAATTGAGGTACAATTGTGGCTTTTACATTCCGTAGACTTTTGCAATTATAATTAATTAACAGAAGTTCTAACATGTGGCTGTACATACTCACAGTCGTACACTAACTAGAGCAGAAAGGTTTACAAATAGATGTCAAGCAATCACGTCTGTTAGAATCTCCAGAAATAGAAATCGATTAGATAATTACACATTTGAAGCTTTTGGTCAATAATAGTAAATGACATGTTCTAAATATTGATTAATGAACACGTTTATTTCTCATCATTTTATGACATCATTCTTAAAACTCTCAACTCATATAACGGTGATTGTTCCAATGACCTGAAATATTCTAAATAGCAAAATATTTCATATAGCACAAACCAATAAAGCTTATAATCGTATAGCACAACTTTTAAATATCGCGCAAATCACCCATTCAAATTTACCTATCCCAAATATGTCACGGTCATAAGATATCGCTCTAGAGGCTTAGACGAGAATAAAAGAGACAAATATTATGACATGTAGTGTGACATCATAGTACGCTTATATCGATTCAATTAAACGATAAGTGAAGCGCAAAAAGTCTTTAATAAAGCACAGGGAGAAATATCCAGTTGGGTCCAATCAGAGCTAATTATGGCCGGTCGACATCGAAGTGCCTTACGTACATACAACTCATTAACAGAGCCGATTTTTGCCCAGCATCGGAACGCAGGTGTAATAAGATTGTCCACTCAAAGCGCGACTTAGTAATGAGTGTATGTCGAACGTTTTTTATTACCAACAGATCTATGACGGCAGCGCTTCGCCGCGACCATATAATGGTGGTGAGTTGGTGAGACAATGGACTTCAAGACTTGTTTATTGAGTCGATGGAGTTGTTTTGAAGTAGAATGTGTGCAGAAGTGTAGGCGGCGTCCGATCCGAGAGAGCCAATGGTAACCGCCGCTCTCGGTGGGAGGAACGAGTAATCATGCATTAAGACGAGAGAATCCACTCGCTACCATCGCTACCACACGATTCATTATAAATAATACCGTGCTTATTTCTCCTCGGTCAAATTAAATCCATACACATAATTTTCTGAATGACAATCGAGGTTATTATAATTGAGACGTTTGTATTTTTTGTGTTGTATTGACGAGTCAATCACAATATTTTGCTTAGCGAGACAAGTGTTCGTTCTCTGATGTCATTGCGCAATTCCATTGTTTAACTGTTGGGTAAAAATGCTAGTCGTTACCATGAATTATTTTCAGTCTCTAATCAGCCTGAATCACGGGCTCTATGTTTCAAATTCCATAATTGGAATGAACACTGTTCATCGTGGAATAGTGTACCTTTAATTAAGTTCGTAAATTAGTTCAATAAATAATAATTATGATGTACAGACCCGCGAAGACGCCAGGCGTTCCGAAATAACCGGCAAATATCACATCTGAGACTTAAGAAGACATTGTAAAATATATTTGACAGTAGGTTTAGCATGGAATATATAAAACTAATTATTGTCATTTTCTAAAAATTTTTCTACACCCAATACCTCTTAAGTCTAACTGTGAGTCATCTATTATGCTATTTGTTATGATAATGAGTTTATAATTGATCACTTCATCCAGGTAACCGTGAAGTCAAACAAACACACGATTTAAGGCTTTAGTATGACAAAATTATGTTCCCGAAAATGACAACGAGTATGTAATTATTATTTATAGGTATTTGTGTACGTATATTTATTAGTATACATTTTTATTTGTAATAAATAGAAAAAAAGCCACGTGTGATTAGTGAGACCTGCAGGTAGTTTACATGAAATATACTCAGCGCTCAACAAACGTACTCCCAAACAAACACACATAATATCATACTACTTAATTAATCTGTTCAAATACTTGAAGCGAACTCCGAATTTGGGCATTCGCATTTCGCATTCACGCGATTCAAATTGCGTGAGTTCAGTTTACAATTGTTACAATTTGTAATGAAATAATGAGCAACAATTTGGCCTTTAAATGAGAACTCATTAACTGAAATCACTGCGCGCATTATACTGAATAATGTTAATTGATTATGAAACATACATTATCGGCTGCGGCCTTGACTATGTATGCAAGTCGCGCCAATTTGTATAGCTATTACGGAACGCGATATCGGGAATTTAAACAACAATGGAGTATATTATGAAAAACTCACCCGATACAGATACTTAAGTACGGTAGCACTAAGTAAATTCTAATGAGAATTAAATTATTATTAATAAACGCATAAACAAGCGGAAACCAC
Organism: Parelbella ahira ahira; assembly: GCA_018244795.1. Classification (NCBI taxonomy): domain Eukaryota; kingdom Metazoa; phylum Arthropoda; class Insecta; order Lepidoptera; family Hesperiidae; genus Parelbella; species Parelbella ahira. Next base: position 15,925 of record DWME01003090.1, on the reverse strand, counting down.
ATTCTAACAATGTTCATAAAGAACGTTTAATATCACTGAATATTTATGAACATAGTTTTTAGACGAACAACAACGGTCGATAGGGTGTAAATTTCTTTCCTGTGTTTTTCCATATATCATTATAATGGTTCATAAAACCAATGAAGCGTACACCATATTACGAAGGTATAAGCGTACGAATTAAGTTTCATTCGAGAACAGAAGCAGAAGGATTACTTGCTAGGAACTCTTCTTAATTGCTTTCAAAACTTTAATGAATTGTTCTATTTGATGTGATGGCGTTGTGAAGGAACTAGAGATATTTTGCATTGTTTCACTTTGACAATCATAATAGCAGATTCTACATTGAAGTTTGATAGGCTTAATGCTACCTTGCTTGCAAAGCCGCTTGCCACTTTTATAACAAATAATATCTAAACAGGACCATCGTTTCTAGAAAATACCTTCTTCTTTTTCTTCTTGTAGTGCTTCTCCAACTAGTGAAGGTTGGCTATCAGCTTCTTACTATCGTCTTTGTTTTTAGCTCCGCGGAATAGCTCAGCAGCACTGGCTACTCCGGTCCACTAGAACATACCACAACTCGGTAAACACTGGCGCAATAGAACCATTTAGAATAACTAGCTGTTTATTTAGAATAACTAGATCTTTTCATAATAATTAACAAAAAAAAATACCATCACTTTATTTCTTCGTAGAACAATGACAAACGTAAATATTGTTTGGCTACATTTACTTATCTTGTAACTTGACAAGTCGTAAATGCAACGGTCCAGAACAAGCCAACGATCCTGGTGGCATGCTGGCTGGTTCTCAGTCCTAAATTTCATCAAAAGAAAATGATAAGCGGGAACGCTGGTATTTTATAATTAGAGCGCGTTGCAACGCCGCCGAATTGTTTACATAATCTACATCGGACAAGACCCTTTATCCAGCGGAGTGTTGTATGAGTTATAACGGGCCCCGCTGGCAATAAAAACTGTCGTGTAGCCAGATATCGGCGACGCATAAATAAAGGTTGTCGAGTAGCGCTCAGGAACATCCGCGATCTCTGATTAGCGGCCGTCGCGTGACAACTCCCTATTTGTTCGATCATTGTCTCGCTGCATCCTCGCGCCATCAAAACTCTCGGGATCACACACAACCCGGCCGGGAGGGCTCGGGGAATTATGTGTTTGTACCATATAGAATACTTTACGAGCAATTTTAAAGTACGCTTAAATTAACATCTATCGAAAAAGTCACAATATGCGGAACGAAAAAGATAGGAGAGTTAAATAATATGAAATATTTTGATATGTAAAGCTAAAGTAAATAATCAAATGTAATATGACCTCTTAAAACTAGAGTTCATCTGAGGGCTCAAGTGAAGAAATGGAATGGAGTTGACAAAAATTTTATTGCATAAATGTGACTAAAGAAACATCCTTAAATACAAAAATATTGATTTCGTTGGGTTCCATGTACAAGTGTACAATATTTTTATAATAAGGGATTATCTAGAGCGAAACCCGGGCTCAAGAATTATGGTCAAGACCCTTGGTCTATCATACCACTGGCTGATGCAAATCGCATGCATTTGATCTAGAAATATGGGGATCCTCCATAGATGTTTTAAGACTTCTTCCCGCGCACCTGTATAGTCATATTTTTAGGCTACTTGAACATGGGAAGCTTTAAGACAAAAAGGTCATTTAAACCCAACAATGTATAATGATACGTATGTCTTGTGACTCATCCAATTTAACAGCTTACCATAGGCGACGGTGGTTAACGAACATCAGGGAAATCGATCTCCTGTTTGCTACATTTCTACAATCAGAAAAAATGAAATGAGAATCCTACTCAACTGTTTTGTAAAAAGTAGCCACAAAACGCTTCAGATATGGACAAGGATCTTACGTAATTATCGGAAAATTTAGGTTAAAAGCTTAATAGGAGAACTACATACAAGGTAGTGGAATGGTACGATAGACTTATACGACAATTTTATTAGGTAACTTGCAATGAAGTTATGTATAAATAGCTCGATTATACATCAGCACAATAATACATCAGCACAATAACCTTCTTTTTTCAAATATTACTTTTAGTAAGCAATGTGTGATTTAAGACGGTCATATTCGAATACTCTAACTTTGAACACTACCTATAACCATACATAGATGTAATGGATGCCGACTTAAGCCTATAAAAGCATCTATTAATTGTGTATTTAACTTAATTGCAGCTGGCGCCAGAAATCTACTTCTAAAGAAGCTTAAGGCGTCTGGAACAAGAGAACATGCAGAGATTTATGTTTCATTTTCCATATAGTAACAATGTTACATTGAGTAAAAGGCCGGGTCGTAGCAATCAGTTTCCGTTTATGCTTAGGTTTTTAGGTACTTTAAAGGAAACATCAGTAATTGACTTTAACCTCTATATGCACGTAATATCTACTTGGCCTCCTTCAGCCCATACGTCGCGATGAGTTCGTCATCAAATTACAGTATTGTTTTTAAGAGAGGAACCGGATCATGTTGCATTTTTAGTCCACAAAAGTCTCATTTGCTACCCTGCCTGTTCTGTTCAAATACTCAGAAACTAGCCGTGTATGATGAGCATTAATGTGAATGGTAGATAACGGTAGATAACGGTAGGTGGTGTTTTCTACATACGTGTGCTCCAGTGTTAGCGCGTTTCATAGCTTTGATCAAGTGTTGATTAGTGAAGATGCTGATTTGTGGTTGTCAGATGTTTTTAAACTGCTTTGATGCCCTGATGAGGCCGAGTGTATGACCCAGCAATAACAGTATGTACAACTCAATATGCCACCCGAAGTACGGTAACGTTTGTGGAACTCTGCTGCCAGCAATGACTCATTCAAGAGTTCCACGCGAGAGATTGTTTAACTTTATATATCGTTTGTAATCTAGAACTACGTTAGACCTAAGAGAGCTTCTCATACATATGTAAATACGTAATATATTAAATTTTAATGTCACCGTTAATTATAAAAGGTACATTTTCAAGCATATTCTTTTATAAGTATTATTGATTGTTTTACTCTGAACATTTGAACTAAATTTAAATATTAGGCTTCGCACTTCATCTTTACATTTGACCAATGATTATTAAGAGACGGTGCACGACAAAATGGAAAAAATCATGTGTTGTCCATTTTTAAGATATTTTTAATGAGTTCAATAATATTTTTTAAGGTATTTACGGGCGACAAAAAGGCATCTTTTAGGCAAGGCCTTTAGCTGTTACTGTACTGTGAGGTCAAGTACATTTTGCCGTGTATAAAAAAGTTTACTGAGCACGAAAGCCAAACGCTTCAGAGGTGCCAATAACGATATTCTATGAAAATTACAATGAAGGCATGTAATTGTTCGGCAGTTTTCTTCTCTGCGAATCGTCAAAAGCAAAAGGGAATTACTCATCATCAGATTATCACGTCAGTCTCTCCCGTTCCACTGCCGGGTATAGACCTTTCCTTCCCTATTTGCTGCCTTTCCTTTCTTTCCTTCTTAATCACAGCAATCTTGAGGACAAAGATCTTTTCGTCACAAAAAAGATCGTTTCTAATCTTTTCGTTAAACCAATATTGTACTGAAGGCGTAGTGGCTCTATCGTTTGTGGTATACAAATATGAATGCCAGTACCGATTTCATTAAATAGTAAGATATTGGGGAGTCTCTAACAATGGTGGTTGTGCACGAAGAGTGCGTTGAAAGTATTAGAAGCAAAAACACTCTGTAGCCCTGTATTTTCCATTTTCACTGTTGCTGTTGAATTAATATGTAGACCAATTAACACGTGGATATACGGTCAAACTAATAATAGATAAGTATGATTTATTTTAAATTCTTAGTGATATCTTTGCCAAATTAATGTTTTTGTTTACATCGTCTAAAATAGGTATTATAATTTTAAGACGTAATGCCTCTTACAGCTGCAGATGTATGTGATCTAAAGTTTACGATAACATGCAAGACAAATCCAAAAAGTGAAGAAGTGAAAAATTAATCTATCAATTAATAGAATGTTTTATGCGTAAATTTTCCCTAAGAAGATACTAAAATATGACGAGTACCCCGAGCCTAACGAAGGTACAGTGCCCCTACATGCTCGTATCGTTAATTAAGTGGTACAAAATTATCAAAGGGATGTTCTGAATTATGAAAACAGCGCCCGCTCAGTTCCGTTAACCTCAAAGTTAATGAGGGAAGACAGAGTGCAAGCGTCGCTGTAACAATGTCTAATTTATTTTATATTTGGTTTTTATTTAATTTATTCAGTGTGAGAGAAGTGGGCAGGTTTCCGATTGTTGTTACGATACGATAATCTCGGCTTACAGGATGTTTGTGGCGGTTTAATTGGCACGCGGGATGCGCTGTTTTTGCTCCTCCTTTATTACTGGGCAGCTCAAGATGTGTGCCCTGGACACGAACGACTATCGGGGCTGCAATCGTAACGTCATCGAGACATTTTGCATGAAAATAGGTTTTCGTCGCGTACAGGAGTGAAGTGATTCTGATCTAATATTACCAATAACTCCGGCTAGTAGAACCTGACCTTTGTGTATGTACGTTCTTCAAGCTGTAATAATATACAAGATGTAATCAGTTAAGCACCAATATATCTTGTAACAGGGTATTTTAAAATATTTCACTCTAACAAATTTATTAAACTACCCCACCTATTTAAATTGTGTAATGAGATTTATACCGTTAATATAAAAAATACACTTTCATTTTCAGGATATAATAAATACAGAATGCTTTTAATTTAATAGGTAATGAATTAAATGGTGGTAATCAGAAAAATGCCCGAGGATGTCAAAATGATGAACACTGCTGAGTAACTCCCATACTATGCTTTAAAATTCATTTCGATGTAATTAATGTGATACCTATATCATAGTAAATTTACGCACTCACGCACGGAATATACATACATAGATATTAGGAATTGAAATTATCAATGAATGTTCTAAGCCAGTATTTTAATCATATTATATCAAGATACTAAAATAATACATAAAAATTGTTAAGTGACATGTTAAAAATAAATAGAATTTAAATTTTCTAATATTCAAGGCGTAAACATTAAAAAAGGCTGTTCAACTTTCTCCAGAACAATTTAAATGTTTTTACATCCCAATAGCCTTCTTGAGATACGTAATTTATTCTATACTGCTTGAGTCACATGTTCACATGTTTTGGGCACCTAGAAATAATATCCAAAAGGTGTACTGGTGTCCTGGGTGAAGTACCAGGTTGTACCTGGGTTATTGTCGCGTCTATTTTGGCAGAACTTTCTCTCTAATAGGAGAACTTTAGGATCTCCAACGGACCCTACTAGAGCCTGTCTAGCGAAACGTCTCTACGGACTCTACATTAGAGAGAGACCTACCGGCTTATCCCATGTATGTACATGTGACCCCGTATGTACATATAGAAAATATTTGTCAATTTTAATTGTCGTATATATATCGTATGCATATCGAAATATTATAATGCATGGTCAATGAGTTCCTTTTCTAAAATAAGCACACCCGAACGTCAGATTTTCAGATTTACTAATGAGGGTGTAAAAGATTATATGACAATATTTCACTCATGAAGTTATAAATGTGAAAATTCAACCTCTACGGGAATAAAATAAGTAATAAAAGTTAACAAGAAAATCCTAGTCTTTGTTAGAAACAGGAGATACAGAAACTTCTAAGTCGTAGGCAACCTTTGAGTACGAAAATCCCACGGGATGGAGCAATATAAGAGTTCTAAGCAGGGAATGTCCTCGAGTGTACCTTCAATACGCAATCCATGGGTAGCGTTACTTACTTTAATTAGTACCTATACGACAAGTACCGTACTTTGATTCTTTTATCCGTTAAAAATGTGTGCAGTGTTGAAAGTATTACGAATATCAACGGAAAGTCGCTTATGCCTAAAGGAACAACACTAAATAATCACACTAGCGTGTCTCAATAATAGTTATTTGGGTCATTGGTCATCACCCCGGTTTGGCGTGCAGAGGAACCCGGGTTCGACTCCCGCATGATGGATTAATAAGGATTTTGAGTATGTATTCAAGTTTTCGTTAATTGTATATCCGGCTTTGTATGTGGTGGACACACGTGTCAGAGAGTTCTAGCATATAAATATGAGTATGAGAGATTTTTTACCGGTTGTTATGTTTACGTTCTATAAACTCGAGAACAACTTATTCATTTGGATTCTTAGATATTTTTTTCTTTAAATTTTGTAATAAGTTTGTACAATTGAAAGTCGGGTTAACGATGTAGTCATAAATTTGAGACACAATATTGTCAGTAGTCTTAAATATTTTTAGCCTATAATACTATCATTAAAGGTCGTTAAACTGTTGAGTTATTTAAATAAGTAAAATATAAATTATAATGCGCTTTGATTTCATATTATATAAGATTTATTATATGTTATTAATATATCGTCTCAACAGGTCATTTACTAGGTATGTAGAGACAGTAAAATTAAGAGATTTTGTTTTTTCAACTAAATGAAAATAGTGCTACTAAGGAAATTCGGAATCGACATCTACTCTTTCATATATTGTCATGTAGTTAGGGTGAACTTTCAGAAATTATATTTAGATCTGGAGCGCAGATTAGCAGAAGAGATGATTTGAAGGGAGAACTTCAAAATGCTGTCGATGTGTGAACTAGCTCACGTTTCCTTCACATACGTCAAAACCTTGGATGTGTTTCACTAGGTGCGTAGATGTTATTTAGCCTGTGTATTCATTTTTTGCCAGCAACGCTATCCTATGACTCTATTAGAGATCATCTCAGGTCATATTGATATTGAAAAAAACGGCAATAGAATTCATTGGACAGGGCACCAAATAAAATATTGGCATACATTCAATATATCAAGTACGTACGATTTGAACAGCATTTGTTCATTTTGGTCATGGTTGTAAACTATTGAAACGCAGTTACCAGTGAGTGTTCTATGGAAAGATATTATCCTAAGTACGAGTATTAATTATTATTCCATCATCACCCCTTCTCTCTGCTCCTTCACCAAATTGGACGTGGTTCCAAGACATTCGAAGGAAGTGATTCTGAAACGTAAAACTAAACCAACTTGTCTTCAATTAAAACCTGTAACTCTAAATTAATATTTTAAAGAAAATAATATAATGATTAAAAATAACACCACTAGTATATAACACGCACCTACCTATTTTATCTCTAGCCCCGTGTTCAACAGTGGAATGACAACGTAACTTTCTGTAGTGTACGTAAGTTCTGTGACTGATCCCGTACGAGATGCTGTAGAGCGCGGCGATAGTGTCGAGAGCCCTCAGTACGGTTTGAATTTCGACACACTAAACGCTACCACTGACTCTAGTGTTGGCATAGAAAATCTAGTATCCGAGCCTAAACGTCTCATGTTTATCTTAATTGACAGTTAGTCGTACATTTTCGACTAGTACCTACATTTCGTGTCTAATACGCATTCGAATTTACCACGATCGATAGTATTAATGTATTGGCCGTAATAAACTCAATTGGTTCTAAAACTTTAGCTTTCTTGAGTACTATACTCATTTCTGGTAACCGATTCCAATATGGCATACCTTCAGCTGTAATTAGGTATTACTGCACACAATTTTCTCGGCAAGGACTGCGGTTGTACATAGTATGAAGATAGAAATTTCCGCCTTCCTTCATTTTCTATCCCACCAGTCGAATGTAGATACGGATAATGTGCATAACTCAAGTCCTAGCGCTTCTGTCACAGTCGAGTTACAGTGGTCGACGGTGTGTCCACCATACAAGGCGAGCCAATCCGGGCATGGAGCGATTTGCGCCGTGAGAGACCTTTTAACTATGGTTATCAACTCTCGTGAGGATGACGCCTCCGATCAATTTTCAACTTTACGTTTCTATTGATTAATGACAAGTGGATCTTTTGATATAAAATCTCAAAATGTACGTTTTAGCTTTTTTGCTCTTGTTTAATATATTCGCGCGGCATTCTCTTAGTTATAATTTTTCAAGCTTCTTTCTGTTACAGCATGTTGTAACATCTAGTTGAACTTCAGTTCAAGTGACTTTTTATTGATTAATTGTATGCATGTGTTCGTGCCAGAAGAGGGGGAATTTTAATTGTTACTGTATAAAAATGCCAGTCAGTTATTTTGTCATTGATGACAATTATCAAGTATTTAATTGTAAGGTTGAGGCACATTGTTCTGGCCCTACAAAAATATGAGATCAGAATAAAATGTAATAATAATTTATACACATTCATTCTTTGTACTTTGCTGTATTAGTTGAATCGACAGTGCTTGCATATAATATATGTTCAGTTCTGGAAAGCGACGGTTTATCTTATTGACTAGTTGTCTAACTGAGTCAATTTTAGTTGATTACCGGTTATGTTTGACATTGAGGTACTCCTCATATCTATTTCTATACATAGTGTGCATACATGTGAGTTTAAGATACATAAATAAATATCTTTCATTGGATCAGTGCAATTTAAAGTTAACATAAAATCAACTGAAACAGTACCGGTAGGTAGGAATAAATATCATTACCGTTGATCCCTACGAAATTACCTAATAAATCCGCATTGAAGTAAATGCATTACGCATTTGAGGGACAAAGCTAACCATTGAAATTGCAAGCGATAATTACCTTTAAAATGAATGAGTGCAGACAGGACAGATTGTTCAATTAACAGGCGAGGCGATCGCGGACGAATAATTGCTCACGATAAACAAAACGGGTTTAACGTTTCATTATTATTAATGGTAATCAGTAGAGTACTTTTGTAGAAGAAACACGTCAGTTCTTTAAGAATAGAGATATTTGAAACACCGCTTTCTCTGACTATCCCGTATGTGACCTTGGCGATTGTATAATAATTTTAATGGGAAATTACGTTTAATATGAATAACATCCTATTAATCTAACACTTTACAGGTCTTATGATTCAATCTGCGGTTTGTGTTATTTGAAAAATAAAACTTTCAAGATAACAGATAACAATAGCAAGAATCTTAATTACATGATTTCTTATTATTTTCTTTAGTGGTTGTTATTCATATAGTAATTTAACTTTAAAATAGTTGCGTCCGCACACGTGTGCCTTTCGCTTGCTGTCAGTTGATAGTCGCTTGGAGCGTGAAGATTTGCACGGATAGCGTTATGTACAGTGATGTTTATCAGCATGTATCGCGGTTACGACGGCACGTATGTTGTTTTAAGATTTTTCTAATTTGCATAGATGTACCTTGGTAACAGATATCTAATAAAAAAATATCATGGCTGTTTTCCCGGAAAGGTTACGCAGCGGAGTGTGCTACCTGCACTTTCCAACAGTTATGTTTTATGTACTCGTATGTTCAATGGAATAGGGAGTGAGGCTAGTTAAGAAATAAATAAATTCGTTGCTATGTAGTAAAGTTCACTATTACCTGTCCTAACAATCCAGTTGTTAGTGATGTAGATCGTATGTTCGAAATCCTCCTACGAAAAATATTTGTGTGATAAGGATGAATAGTTATTATGATTGTTACATTATTTATTTAAATATGAGATTAGATTAATATTCGTTTTAACAATAGTGATACGAGGTAGTGTACTACGGAGTGTAGTACAGTCCGCCTGCCTCTTCGGGACCTACAGCAATTACTGTACGTTTTTTTTATCGAAAGTTGCCTTAGTACGGTGTTTGCTTGATTTAAGATCAAATGATAGTATGCGAGATATTCCATGACTGTGACTATGAATGTATATACACGAATATAACTATTTTATAAGTGTCACGTAACGTATTATTAGTTATAGGTACAATCATCTCAAATACACTTGATTGAACACTTGTTGAAACAATTATTACGGAGCGAGGAATGTCAAATGTGTAATAATTAAGTGAATTTGGTCGTTGACAGAGCGATGGCGAGGGTTAACGTGCCGTGAGAATGTTATAAGCCCTGTAGGGAATCACTTATGTTCATTTCTTGTTTTATGTATGCACAGATCATTTAGCGGTTTGCTAAAACAGAATCAGTATGTGTGTTATTGAACGGATAATATTATTATTATAATTTTTTCAAAACTACATCATGTACCCATAGCTCAGCTGCTCAGCTAGCTCATCAGCTGATTAGATTGATTATTACCAGTCCTATCTGATGTAAATTAATATTATTGATTTAATAAAAGTAATTCATGTAGAAACTACTCCATGAATGGGGCTACTAATAAACATCGGTTTACTTAATGTGCGTATGTCACTGGTGTAGATAGTACCTATTAGTTTTAGATAGTATCTGTCTTATTCGAAGTTTACTTGCAGACTCATTGATACTTTTAAGTACAGATATGGTAGATTCTCGGTTTCAAGTGCAACTGCCGGTTATAATTTTTCATCACCGTCAGCCTTTTGATGTTCTCTGCTGGACATAGGTCTCCTCTAATCGGCGTCATTTCATTCCGTCCTGGGCCTTCCGAATTCAGCAGCTTCCCGCTATTTTCTTCAGATCGTCCGACAACCAGGTAGGAGGGCGACCTACGCTCCTTTAACGAGACGTGGTCGCCACTCGCTGATCTTTTTTCCCCATCTGTTGTCGGTCACTAGAGCAATAATTTTTCATGTCGCAATATAATCGCTTTAGTAACAATTGTTTCACATTAGAATAACATAAGCGCAGTGATGGTCTATTGATAAGGTATCTTAATGGCTAAAAGTGCGTAGAACGAGTAAAGTATATTTCCCACCAAAATTTTTCGTCTGTTAAAGTCAGACGAAAGTTGGCCCTAAATTCATTGTTTAAAATATGTTGTAAGCATTTAAAGGAGGTTATAAATTTAAACTGTACATGTGTTAGTACTTAATTTATTGTCCGGTACTGTCTATACTTAGTTGTTTTACACAAAAGTTCAATTGTTCGACCAACAAATAGAACAGAAAATTGTCACCATATGTGTAGTAGAGGAATGCATTTCGGTTAAACGGTTACCCTTCGTGGCAATAACTTCTTTCTTGAACCGATTTATATTGAATATTTTGTAGACACAATGACATGTTTAGCTTTCTATTAGTAGACCATCTGTTATAAACATGTTTAGCTAAAAATTCTTCGCGTGCTTATTAAATAGAAAAAGCTCCCGAAATAGATCTACAAATCTAAATTTTCTAGCGTGTCAAAAACATCAAAATTATTTTTTATAGTGACTTATGACACACAAGAGTGCATGGAAATACTTTTAAGGCCGGAAACCTACATATCAGGCAATTGGATATATGTGTCATAGATTTAAAGGAATCCCTTAAACCCACCAAACTCTATGTTACGGGGCGATAATTATCACCCATTATTGAAATTATAATCAATAATGATTACTTGACATTCGAAGCGCCTCTGGGTCCTTTGCGTTTTATTTAGAAACGAAGAAAACGTTAAAACTTCTTTTTATAACTACATATATTAATATTTTAGTTATAAAAAGACACATCTACTATAAGTATACATATATTATTTGACTGCCGATCGGAAGGTCCTGGGTTCAAATCTCGGTTCGTAATTCGTATACTATTGAATTTTTCTAATTTAGAATTTCTAGTAGTGATTCGGAGTCAGACTCTGTGCCCGGTATATAACAATTGGCTCGCCACCTGTTCAATGGATCGCAAACGTAACAGGTAAAACGTGGGACTAAACTACAATGCTCTGCCTACCCCTTCGGTTATTATAGGCCTAATGTTACGTTTTTTTTTATTCACTATAAATATGAAAGATTTATTTGTTTGTTTGTTTTGAATAAACTCAAAAAATTATCAAATTATTTTAAAAATTCTTCCATGAATTAATATCATCATCATGGTCATCTTCACTGTCTCGATTTCCACGGCTGGACAAAGAAATATAATAAAAATCGCAATTAGAAATAGGTAAAATCGTTAAAATTTAATTAATAGCTAGAAGAAGTAGGTACCTACTGGCATACCGGAGAAGACCATCTAGCCTCCAATTAATTATTGGACAATAAATTAAAAAGGGATACGTTTAAAAAAGATAAATCCAGCAATACGCATCCAGGTAAAAAGATAAAAACAAAATTTATTACAGATTAAATTAAACCTCGACAAATCTGTTAAAATGATAAACTATCAATTTAAAAAGTTATATTGTTGCTAGATCGCAAATATTTCATGCTTGCTGAAAACAGAGGCGAATAAAAGGAATTAAGCGATTAACGCTGACTTTAGTAGAATCAGGAAGTGGACAAAGCGAGGAACCCCGCTACTAAGACGCGAAATCAAAAATTATGGCTCTTCGTCCCCCGGCCATAACTCAGCCCTGATCCTCCTCGTCCATATTCGACGATACTCCGACAATGGATCGGACAACACACAGTTGAGCGCCACAAATGCCATAAGCGGTTATAAATCATTGACATAGCGGAAGTGCGTGGCCTGCGGCGCGCGACGTCCTACCGCCAATAACGGTTGCGTTCGTCTCCCGGCATTTTCAGCGTTATGGATAAATTAAATGCCGACACATCCCGATGGGACCGGCGCAGGAGCGCGCTAGGAATGTCGAAATAAATTTTTTGATAAACGCACCGGAAGCCCGGGCTATTACGTGACACTGCCCCCGTTCCGTCTTACGCCTCGGTCATTGTTTTTCTCGGACGGCATTTCGGGAATTTCGAGCAACTATCCAAACCGGCATACGGGGCGCGCGGCGCTTTGAATCGATTAGATCGGAGTCGATAACTCGAGCCTAATAGGTCAGTTTTGTGTCGGAATTAATCAAGCGTCAAAGGGCTGCATGTGATCCAGCGCCAAACGGCGCGGGTGCCTCGTATATCTCATTAATTAATGGATTCGCTAGAAACTTTTCGGTCACAAAGGGCACCGCTCGAAAAATAATCACCGGCTTTAAAGCCAATGCGAAGTCGTTGTGACGCACATGTCGGATATCAGAAACACGGTAGTTCGTAAAACGGTTCACGCTGGCACAATTGGTGCGTGCGCGTTCTGTATAAAGCAATATTCCCGCAACCATAAACAAGTAGTCGACGATGATAATTCAAACGCATAAAACAATGTGTTATCTACGATCGGCAGGCAGTCCCCGGAGACTTTAGTGTGAAATGTGTTCTCAGAGACACCGTTTAGTAGCGTAATGCGCGTGACTGTCGTACAAATTATGCATTTTGGAGACAAGTCGATTTTATTACTGCGGAAGTGACGTCAATAAAGCACTGTATAGTAGGTTTAATGTTCGAGTCGTATAACTTCCGATCGGAGCCTTTCATGGAACGCATCGCTTTGACACGAAATGTAGAACATGAAAGTAACGAAACCAATATCAGAAAATAAGGGGTGGAAATACCTTTATTATGGGTGCACTAAATATTATGAAATTACTTACATTATCTAATGCCCAAATCGTGGTAAAGATAATTATCTAATTAGACTGCTAGGGAAATGATAATAATTATATAAATGCATATCTATTTGTACTAACCCTTTTCGTTCAAGTACGTACAGTAAGTGAAGCTGAATATAAATAGATGTTCTTATACGTATCGCTCCAAAATAATAAATGTAACCTCGTATTAAATATGAATTTCAAATCCTGCTATCTGTCCGGAGGCTGGCATAGAATAAACTTCTATTTCGAGTGAAAATCCCAATAGACCCGAGTAGGTATTAGCAAGTTAAACAATTCGACGTTCGGTTCATAGATATTCCATGACGCTAGTTAGCAACAGTTTCAGACTTTTCTCTAAGGGTTTGGCTCGGCGGGTTCCACAAAATACATAGCAGGTTGAATTTAGTTACACCGTGATACAAACTTTTCGAATTGGTCATGATTTTTCCTATGATTTATTAAAAGCTCGTCCGCGGAATTTCTTTAGTAATGTTGAGCGACTAATTACACCATTAGTCACACAACTGTGTACATCATAGGAATTCTTGTGCAATTATAAGAAATGTTAGATTCAATTAACATTTATAATTATAATAAACTGTATTATGGCAGCTATAAGAAGCGCACTGAAAGTAGCAAGCTCAGTACCTAATGAAAGATTTTGCAGTCTCGTCTCGCGGAACCGGTAACTAGGGAAGCTTTGGGAGTACCCATTTAGGTTACGCCTAACTAGGATGGACGTACAGTCAAATAGAGAATTCTAGTCAGTAATTCAGACGTTAGCGCTGACTGCCCAGACGCTATTTCTATTTTAGCCTCGAACACCAGAAGTGTTTCAGGACGCTCTGAGTTAAACAAATATGTATAAAACTTTAATTCGCGTAAATTCAATATACCACGTAAAAAAAATTTATACAGAATACAAAAGATAAGTATATGTATAATATATGTGTGTTAATATTTCTGTGAATATAAATACTTCTTACCTTCAAACCACACGCTTCATAATACGACTAGTACTATTTTTAAGAAAATAAAATCCATGTTGATTGATTTAATATATGTTGCCAAGTAAACAGTTAAGTACCCACTTCGAAACTTTTTTATATTTACCTACCATCGCTAAAACACAAAGCACGATAGAGTTGGATTGTATTTGATCGAAATATTGAAATACCCTAGTTTTATTAGAGCATCATTTCAGTAACCCGCGCGATCTTAGTTCGAAAGAAATACAAGTACTTATAAAGTGAGCCCAAAATCAAAAAGCGTTCCATACACTAAAACGATTTGAACATAAACGGCGTGTGACACCCATACCCTAAGAGATTTCGTATCGACTCCAAAAATGATATACTCTGCACCTTATATTGAACGGGAAATAAATCGTATACTTCCTTTAAGTGCCAATAAAAGTTGGAGTAAATCATAAAAGTATCACTCCTCGAGAACCGTCTATAACAAGTGTGTTATTGCGGAATAATTCAGCAGCGAAGGAGGGTGGTTTGAAGGATGGCTCCCCCAAGATCCACCGGTGCGAGGTTCGACCAAGAATTCCCGATGCTCTATCAAAACCTTCAATTATTTATCGGACCCGTGTCTACTTTTCATTTCACTCCTTTCCCCGTACCTAATGCTTTCAGCGTTGGAAAATAAACATGTCGCCCCTACGGGAGTACGCTCAACATGAATAGCGTTCTTGTGACTATAAACTCTATTGGTCGCAGTTTCGCACGTGACAGTGACAAATAGCCCGCTGTTTATTTTAATTATGAGCTGCCGATCGGTTTCCAAGGTGAGTTTTGTTTTATAACCCCGATGCACTATACTCCAATTAAAGTTGTTATTCCCAATTCGTGTCGCCGTTCAAAGTTTATTGTCTGCCGATGTTGTACATCGATACGACCTCTGATAGGCTATATTTGGTATCAACCAGTGCTGTCGTTTTACAATTCAATATGAGGCTCTTCGTTAAATAGCTCGTTTACGTTATTGCTGCTATCGATTAATATTTCAGATAATTACGCTACAGGGTAGCACTATCGAGATAACATATGTACTTTGGTATGCATCTTTGCTCATTAGGTATATTTCAGCAGCATCAATGCTTTTTTTTCATTCACAAAACGTATTCATTGTACTTTCCCTTTTGTGTGTTACATAGACTTATAAAAATAACCTCCGAAATGAGTTCCACAGACATCTGGTGACTTTTGTCCTATTTACGGATGAAAGGAATGCCTATGGGTGTAAGCCGCATGGTCATAGGTATCTTGTATGCTCATCTAACATTTTGTATCACTTTTATAATCGCATATCCAAAGACAAGAATAAATCTTTTTTTTTGCGACTCAATACCTACCGTACCAATCAATGATTACGATTATCTCGAAAAACTCAAGGCGTAACGCAACATCTAACCTTACCTAACAATACGAATTTTATTTTAAATGTGTCTAGTAATATTCGCTCAAGTATAACCTATATTATT
>DWME01003089.1:0-19144 GCA_018244795.1 Parelbella ahira ahira | reverse complement strand
TAACTATATTTATCAGTAAGGGCTAATAACCGGTTTGTCTAAATCTTCAGAGCTCAGTCGGCACGGGTTAATATTGACGTAGGAACCTCAAATTTTGTATTTAAGTAGGTCTAAGTCGTGTAAAAAGAAATAGAGGGTATGCATTTTGATACCGAAAAAAAAATTTTTTTTGCCCATATAAGGGACACCCTAATATACATATTTATTAATTATACGTTGTTGTTCTAGATCAGACTCTTGATAACTCTAGACAACTAAATAGTGAATAATTAAGGCATTCAGTATTTGTCTAATAAATCGGTACTGGGTTTATCCTTAGAAAAAAGACTATTTATAAATATATAAATAGTTATTTTAGTAATAAATATTTATGCCTGACATTTCATGAATTTAATTTGCGTAGTTCCCACTATATATATTTTCGTACTAATCGCTTGTCGCTTTTCAATTATCTTCAGTATATTATAAGATATAAATAAATGTTATGAGATTTTATACTAAAATTTTAACATGCCACCATTTTAAATAGTTGCAACAAAATTATAAAAAAAAATGGCCATTAAAATATTTCGCCAAATTGTTCCAGAGAATGTCACGTATGGTGGAAAGAAAAGGAAGGGAAAAAGAAGAGATTCCTGGAGGCTCGTAATTCATACAGACTGTGTCACAGCGGCGCAAAGTGAAAATACGCCGAGATAGGAGAGATTTTCCGCTGAGTGTTCTATGTTTCTATCTATGGGCATCATATGAATAGTTTACCTGCGACGAAGCGAATATTTTAGCACAAGTAACAACATACTTGGCTATCTATTTTTTATTATATATGTAATAATGTATGTATTTATATCATATATGTAATTATGTATGTAGTTGCTACTTGCGAATTTGTTTGCGCAGAAACATCATTAATTACAGTGCAAGCTCTCTAACTTTACTGGGGGGTAATTTAAAACAAGTATCATTTCTAAAGAATAAAAAAATGACACCAAAATCTATTTTACAAGTTTGACTTGATAACTTTACAGATAACTTTAGACTTAATTTGGACCTCACAATGATATAGGGGTATTATGAATTTACTGTTATTTTACTGACTAAATAAAATTCAATCAGTATTTTTATTTTGTACTTTGCTACATTGTTTTCGAATTTTCAATTTAATATTGTATTAGTGAGATAATCGCTCTTAACTCGCACCACACGACGTTCCAACGGATATTATTCTTTCGTCCGGCGAGCGTTCCGCCACTTTGTTTCCGCGATTAATTAAAATTAGTCCACACAAGGAGCGTTCCGCGGGTTGTTGTTTCACGTAATTTTTTTTTCGTTTTTGCGTCTTTTAAAAGAGAAATAATGAGGGCAAGTGCAGTTGCTATTATTTAGAACGAATTCTCTTGTCAACCGCGACAGTGAAGGAGAGCGGTACTTGGTTCGTTTAATTTTTGTTTGCGCAATGTTTCAACCGAAAGGGTCTTTCATAATTAATGTAAAGGTTAAAAAGAGACAGTTGCTTCAATTATTCTCCGTTTGGATTTGAGTTCGGAAACTTTAACAAAGAAACAAGCGAAACAAATTACAATATATCTACATTCATACACACATATTTTAACAGTATACCGAAAGTAAGTTTAAAGTTATGAATTATATTTCAGGATTTGGATATACAAATACAATATATAATTAGCCTTTATCAAACTTTTTATAGACGATATTTTAAATATAATCCCACGTTTCTCTTGAAAGTTTTCAAACGAAACGCAATAATTAAATATTCTATTTCCTCCGCCCACTTCTCCACCATCGCTACGCACTGTCCGCATCAAAATGTATATCTTAGAGGATTACTTTTGCTCCTTATCCAAAGGGAAAATTTTGAAATTCTTATCGAACCTTATTAATAAAAAAATATTTTCTGTAAAACCTTGCAATCATCCCCCCTGGATTAGAGCGAGTGAAGATAATTAACAGTGGTGGAATACACGTGCGTATAAAAAAAGTACAATAAAAACCGAAACCATAGCAATAAAAATCGGGGACAACGGGGACAATCGGGGACAAAAAAAAGACATGTGCAAGAAGGAACGCGCCGCTGACAGCGTGACATTGACACGAGGCTGCGTAATAACGGGGAAAAAATAATTCGGCTTAATACATAGTTGTTTTATTTCCTTCCATTAGCTCCGTCCGTTCTGACTCTGCGACTTATTCATGTAGGTACATGATATGTAGGAATAATGTAACGTATTTTAGTCTCGCTGGACCTTAAAAAGTTACCAGTTAGTTAATATGGCACCTCATTAATTATTCTGATTTGGTGATGTCTCTCGGTCGTGAGATTTCACTTGAAATTAAAAGACATGCTTTTCCGTTGTTTTATATACAATTCATATGTATATTAATAATAAAACTGTATAATATCAGCTCTGTACAAAGAGGATATTTTAAAAATATACTATTAGAAGTGTTCATAGATGCTATGGAACTCAAACAATGATTTTCATAATACAAACGGCTTTAACAATGTGAGACGCGGCCAGGCCTATGTAAAGAAAATTTTGGAAAATCTAAAAATTTTAATTCGCCCAACCGTTGTCACTGGTAACAGCTCGTTAACCATAAATTTCGCATATTGAATATTATCTAATATAAATAAATGAAATTATAATTACAATTAAAATATACACATGAGAAATTTTTGTCAATGCAACTTGCATACCGCTAAAACATGAAAAAAGCATAGAACATTTTTTTGTTTTGTATCAACCGCAAAAAGACTAACTCAGTGCCACGGGACGCGGGACAGCGTGACGGGCGCCGTGACACTGACACGGACACGCGCACGAGTACCGACGGAGGAAGGTATCACGGTTTGCGTATTTGCTTTATTACATTATTGTGTTTATTGTGTATTCAACGCGCGATTGTGGTTAAGTATATTAAAAGGTTCATAAGATGGAGATTAAGTTCATAACATGAGAAACAGCTGTAAGAAATAAAAGTGCAAATGCAAGCTAGTCTACATATGTAACGATGAAATCAAAAAAGTATCAATTTTGTAATTTGGAGAACCCTGTTACTTTTAGTACATACACCCAAAAAATCTATGACCACTCCCGTTGGATTCTCCTCACCGTGCGTAATGGGTTATAATAATGGCGCTGCTGGGAACGTATTTTCTAACAGAGCGCGCGGCTCTCGAGCACACTACGGCTGCCTATGATAAATAATTCATTTCGAATAACTATTTTGGATATTTATATCCCAATCGTGCAAAACGTGGTTCCTTTATCCCCGTCGTTTACGGCTTAAACAAACGTACAGTTTGATGGGCTAGCGGGTAGGGAAGGTATAAAATTTATTATTAAAATATTACAAGAGGTAGGAAATTTTGCGGCATGAAGCCGTCAATAACAAGGACGGTCAAAGTGAACGCACTTGTGGCTTAATTAATGTAATAACGGAGTTTTAGTCCTTCAAGGCGGCCATTAAGTCCAGCCATCGGGCTTCTGTGCCCGAGTCGTTCGCTTTATTGCCCATCACAAAGTTAGCAGGCCTTTTGATGAAAAAAAATTAAGCGCTCTTAATACAGGCTTTAGTCTCGATAAGCCTTTCTTGTTTCGGAATATGGTGTTAATAAGGAGGCTTTTAGTAGCGTATGTTACTCCACATTTAATTTGTTGGGTCTGTGCTGGACCTCAATACACGACCCGCTTTGAGCCAGAGACCTTGTAAATTCTATTAAATACTTATGTTAATCTCTCAGCTAGCCTACATGTAACCTTTAAAATGTCTCTTAGTTTAGTGTCTAATACTGCAATTTAAAATGAAATTTTTCATCAATTGACATTTCTGTTGGCCCTACGGGAAAACAACATACCTAGAAGAATTTTCGACCTTCACCCACTCCAGTTTATGATCATAGACGAGGCACAATTTTATGATATCGTTTATCATTTCGACACAGCAACAACAGTGTGAACACGAGCGATGTGTTCTTTTTCTTTGATAAAAGTATGTACCGTTTATCTATAATCTCGACACACCATTTTGGGACATTTAATTAAAAACTTGATATCAACGTAAAAATATCTCGAGAAGATGACACGAACGGAAATTGCGAAACTTGAACCTAGTGCAGGGTAGATAAGACTTTTCAGTAGTCGAATCGAGCTATATGTTTATTTTTATGTATAGTAAGATTGTGATGGATAACAAAATTATTACCTGTATTATGTATGACTAAGTGAATATTTTTAGTTAGATTTATTGTTAAAGTTTATATAAACGGATATATAAATACGTCGTATTATCGTACTATATTTTAATACAGTAATTCATAAGACAGTGGCGCCATCTTTTGTCAAGTTATAGCAATGTGACTAGGGCAACCTTTTCTACAAGAACCCGCTGATATATTCATGGTCTTGATGCGACTGCAGATTGCAGGCGATCCATCAAGTTGAGGAGCCCCAGGCGCGGTCGGACTTTGTATGGGTAACCGGTAGTTGCAAATTTTCATGACCATTTTCGTGCATCAGATGACACGTGGAATAATAGATTCCCATTGTTATCGAAACATTCCTACCCAGCGGTAGGGTGTAGTAGGGCATCACAACTACATTATTACAAGTAGCTATGGATTATACTTTTGTTTTGCGATTATCTTTCATTAATCAGCATAAATCTATGACATTCGCAATTTTAGGAACTCCCAATTCAAATTGAATAATCAATTGTATGACGATCTTTCCTTGAGAATATGCTGAAGGATAAGAGTCTGAGATGTTTACGAATTTAATGTAGAACAATAGTGAAACAGTGAATTTTAGTAAGCGTCGCATCGAATCTAACTTAAGAGATATCGACTGTGTATCCAGGCGCGGTGACGTCAAACCGGAACCAATTTCAATAGCCATCAATAATAATGCTTTGATCAATGTTTTGGCATTTGACCAAACAGACGCCAATGACACAAATGAACATGAAACAGACGAAATCGATGCACAAGGGCGTAGCGGTGACAGGACATTAACAAATGTTAAATGCGACGCGTGTAATAATTCATTACAAATGACAGTTATTTCTAAGAATTTTGGAAGATTCAAAGACAAAACCGTACAAATTTTCATTATGTCGTAGGTTATTCATGAATTAGTACTAAAAGAGAAAGAGATTTATGATAAAGTTAACGAAGTAAGATATGAAACCTTAATTTTATAATTAATAATAAGATATTTAAGATAGTCTCGTCTAAATGACGACAATAATATACGACAAATCGAAATAACAACACATTGAAACGACGGCTACATTTGAATGCGACCGACAAAAACTCTAGGCGTATTCAAGACATTCGTTTCATTGTACTTGACTTGTCGAGTATTTGGCATTTGAATTCAAAGCATTGTGTGTACGCGGAGAATTATTTCTTTTATTTGTCGAACACGGGTCACACAATGAGAACACCACTCGTCGAACCCGTCGACCAGCAACAGCGGAATTAACCAACTTTTTGTCCGAAACTGCCGTCCAATACGAGTATGTCGTTTGTTGTGAACTGAAATTTATTACACAACTTTCATTCGTACAGACGTGTTCCGATATTTTGTTTTGTTGTTTTCGTTCGACTATATGAAATATGAAGAAATGTATAATAATTACACATAGAAATACTTTTATATTGGTCCACGATTATTATTAGAAAGAATTCGCAACTTCGATACGTATATTGAAATGTGTGTGAATGGAACAGCATTCCAAACAGAAAGACTGATCACTCAGTTGTAAATGGACACCGTCGCTCAGGGATATTTGCGGTCGAGTTGACCGTAATCTGCTTTCAGACATCAGACACTACAAGTTTTACATTTTATTACATTACAACATTTTACTTGACGCCTGTAAATCCTCGATGTAGTAAGCAGAGGACATAAGTATTTGTTATATTATGGGAACAAGAGCATAGGGTTACCTACGTACAATTTCTGATGGCTGTTGCCTAACGGGTAGAGATCGTAGGTCACTGATACAATATCTGGTATCTAATTGTGTCTCATTGTAAGGCATTCTTTAAATCGAAACAATTAAATCCGTAAGGACGAATTGATGATAAACAGTCTAGGCAATTTTCTGTGTTGCTGTTTTGGAATATACTTAGTAGTATTAGTAGAATGCAAAGTAGAGTACGCAGCAAATCCATCATAAGAAAATATAACAGCTTTATGAGATTGACATATTGTTTTCTCACGCGGATGTTAAACTTTCAGATTCTGAGTGGAGAATAGAATCAAACGGTATGGTAATGAAAATGCCGATGATTTGGATGAGATTTTGGATAACTAAACGGTATTATTATAACTTCAATAAATAATAACTCGTATTATAACTTAAATAAATAAATTGTAACTTAAAGAACTTAAATAAATTTCTTGCTTCACTTGTGGTTGACTTTAAGAGACGAAACATGATAGATAGCTTTAAATGATAATTGCGAGATGGAATAGACATAAAATTTGGTATATTTCAAATATTTTACAGCGTTGTAACGCGACTTCGGTACCGAGTAATATATTCAAATAAAAGTCTTGTGACTTGAACCGGGAATAAATGCGAAACTTGCCGCAGAGGCAGTCTTATTGAATTAGTTTCCAACTTGTCGAAAGGGACTCCGATTATTTACCTCTCCAAAATGAAATGCCGCCTTGCTTTTATTAAGTCCCAGTACTTCAAACTTTCATCAACTTTTTAATAGTGTGTTTTTTTAATTAAAGAATTACATCGCTATACCGTTTGTTAAGTTCTCCGTGATTAATGGATTTTAATGGTTGCCCAAGGTTACTTTGCTCTACTTTGAATATAAATAAAATATAGCAATGCTATAAGTCTTAGCTATGAGATAACGACCTTAATACCATCTTATTCAGAGAAGAGGTTTGTGTCCTATAGTGAAACATTAAGGGTTTATGAGTGAGCCATAAGTTTTCCCTGGTGATGAGTGAAATTACGCCATACCTTTTTTTATGATAAATCTTTATTATTATAGTTTTGTAAACATTTCGCAAATACATTATAATTCATAAAGAACATGTCATCTCCGTTACCATCGTCATTATCGTCACCATTATTATCACCACTATTATCACCGTCATTATCATCATCATCAGCATCCACTTGTACTTACTATTCGTTTCACCTACGCACCTTCAATTTTAAGTTTTCCATCCAACGGAGTCTGCGACGTTTTCTCTACTTTATTTCAACAACGACTAACATTAGAATATTATGTAAGTTTTTCATGTGGACAAAATTTGCACACCCGTATTCATTCAGAGTGGCAGATTTTGACTTAATACACTCTCATCCTGAAAAGAAACCAATCTAACAGAGGAACGATACAAGGGTCTTGAAAAAGACTCGTATAAATTTTTTCCCATGTATCACATTAAACAATAATATGTTACGCTAAAAATCGGTTCATATTACATACATGTTTATTTTAAATTTTGATTTTTAGACACAAAGCGATCACTAGCCGCGATCATATTATACTTTTCGAATAAATATTGCAAATATAATTCATGACACACTGTAGCCGTATTAAAAAGAAGACATATATAAATGCGAACACACAAATACCTACAGCCACGTTTCAGTTGCCTAACATTTTTATTCTCTATATACATATTTATGTTACATTTCTTATTTCAGCACACAAAAGCGTGTACAAATGGGTCTCACTTGACGCCATCAGTCAAAGTAATCTAAACGCGCGATAGTCAGCGGCCGCCCTGACGCTATCTGCCGCGAATATATTGCGAATATTATTCTCAACACTGTCTTCCTACCACTATAACTCGTTATATACGACCATTTTATGTTGTAACGTTAGCGTTTGCGGTGCTATGTACTTGTTTGGTACCACTTTATCTATCACTTCTTATAGATAACTTTTTTCAAGTCACAGGTCCGCTGGGAGTGATTTCTTTAGAAATAAGCGGACATACGACCTTTGTACAGATCTCTTTACGTGCAATTTAATTTCATTGTATTTGTCTGTGTACTTGTTGAATTAGTTATAATTGAATAAATACAAAGAAAATATAGAGTTATAACAGAATAGACACGCACAAGCAGATTTGCTGTAGCAAAATTAGTATCAAAAAGTGGAGCACATTTACCAATTTTATATAGTCTACATTTCCTTTTGTATAGTTGAAACAAATTAAACATATATTTTGTATAGTTGAAACAAATTTAGCGTTTTATTTTTAAGTTTTATTCCTTTTAAACTCTTCTGCACTAAGAAAGTTAATAAGCTAAAACATTTTGTTATGAATTGAGCGTTTTAATTTTCCAATATCGCTTTATTTTACCTCTACTGCAATTGAAAGGTTCGTAAACTAAAATGTTTGTGTAAAGGTGGTTCTCCCTCGACAGTATCAGCGAATTTATCCAATAGTGCACGACTCTAATGTTTGCTGGTTCGAATATAGTGCGAAAGTTTAATATTCAACCCGTCGCTATCTTTGAGAAACACGAGTTTTAATATTGTTACACAAAAGAGGCCATGTCATAAGGTGTTTAATAAAAAAAGAAAACAATAAGAGCTAGTAATTTACACATTAACGATTATAAGTATTCGTTTAGTTAATTGCGTAATATTTATATTGTGAGCAAAGGGAACCTATAGGTTGCTAAACTAGCAGAGGGCCCACCTGTGATACAGTGCCTAACAAGTTAACGGGGAGCTCAAAAACAAAAGAACATCTTTATGCGATTCACATGTATATATTATGCACAAGATATATCTGAAGATATTTAGCATCTTATTATGAAAAACATTATTCCGATGCAGCGATACTGTTTGAGAAATTGTTTTTAAAGTATGGAAATATAAATGAAAAAAGTACTAACTTTCATTACTCAAGTTAGTTATAGATTAATACGAGTTATATTAAAATAAATGTGTGAATAAATATTGTGACACTATTAGCGAGCGCCCACGTGCACGAGCCAGGTGGCCTATTTCGAGTAACAGCGCATATTATGGCCGTTATTAATACACTCGCAAGGCACACCGTTAACCTTGATGAGGTTGCGCGCCAAAAGATAAGGGCGCTGTACATTTAAAGTGCGGTTATAACAGGAACAGTGGGGCATTATTGCCTGGATTTACGTGAGCTTTTGTTCAGTTCGTATCAATTCACGGTGGAATTTTAACGTCACATATTAAATATAATATTGTTTAGGAGTATTATGAACTGTTACATATTGAAACTATTTTAATGGGACAGTATGCAGATTTTGTGAATATTTCCGGTTGTCTTTCTTATGATAAGTGTAGATAAGTATTATGGTAAATTAAGTTAGAAATAGGAAGATTTTTTTTAATTGTCTAACGTTAAAGAAAAATGGCTACCAACAGACTTTTCAAGTGAAAAATAAATATATCTAAGCAAATTCGTTCATCGTTGTTAAAGAAAAAATAATTTAGCTAAACCGTTTTGTAGCCACAGAGGCTATGAATAAGTATATATATTGTTTTTGTTAATTATTATTTGATAATAATATCCTTGTTTTTTTTTTTCAATATTTCGCCTAAAAATTCTTTCATTAAAATTCTACATGTCCCGTTTATATTTTTTAATCGTGTATTCTTTGTCACAATAATTACTTCTTTCACTGTTATCTTTCTATTTTATATCAAGCCAAGTCGAACGTGGTAAACGAATGTTATCATTTATCAAATAGAGCACAAAGTCTCGGAACCTGGTTGGCCCTTTGATGCGGTGCCCTTTGAAGTGAGCTGTATGAATGTTTGGATTTCATCTTTTCATGACACCTTTGCGTAAAGTGGTCGGGGAATTAATTTGTCTTATTTGATAAATATTTTCAATTAATCTGATACGGTGTATCGAATTGTTATATGTAATGTTATACATTTTATTACGAGTATTGAAAATGATTGAGTATTTAGTGTAAAAACTTTATTGCACACCAAAAAAGTAATGCTAAGCACTGACTAATTTATTCCATCGGTGAAACGAAATTGTTTTGACAATCATTAGTCTAGAACTTGGCTTTTGCTCTGTCGTGCTTTCAATATTTTTAGACGTGTTTAATGTACTTTTTTCATTTGACAGATTTTACTTTTACCTCATAAGTAAATGTCATAGAATGTTTGTTTTACTTACCTTTGACATACAAAGAAGTGGGTTTGGAAAACTCGGTGCCGATGGCGTTCTCGGCGACGCATTCAAATTTGCCCTGGTCTTCCTCTTCACTCTTCACGATTTGCAGAGTACCTGAAAATTAAAAAAATACGGTTACAAATGGCTTTATACGATAATTTCCACTATTTTAGAAGAGCGACTAACTGCGAAAGTTTCTTTTTTATAACTTTATCACTCTTTATAACATTCGAATTCGAATTAGAATATGTACATGTTTAAAAACTGAGCAACAATTGGGAGACACACTAAATCTGACATACTTATTTTCTATGTACATATTTGAAATAAGGCAACATAAGAGGAATCTTATACATCACTCAAGTTTTAGTTGAATTCCTATTTTTATATAGGTACATGTCTGTATATGGTACGAACCTAAAACGCCAATACACAATCTGGACATTTCTAAAACGACTATGAATAACACCAAACGTCAGCAAGGCGTAAATGTAATTCGAGTGCTCGTAAAATGAAAAACAATAACAAAATGAACTAGCCGATGACCGTGTTACGCGCGACGGCTGAGTTTGTATGATTTATGATTCAATAACACGCCCTCTTTATGACCGCCCGCGGGTATCGTCCTAACAGATATTGGGGTCATTAAGTTATTGTATAGAAATTAACCTGTTGACGTGTCCTGTGATGTTAAACAGGCTGTTGTGTTTTTCATGTTGTTCGTTGCTTATAAGTGACTAACGAGCTTTTATTTTTGGGGAGTCAAATATTTCATATAACGCAAAAAAACGGAAAGCCTATCCTTTATTCCTTTTAAAATGATTATCATCAGCACAGTTAGAGGAAGGAGTTTGATAATATAAAATCCTTTTATAATGATCTAGAATTTTGTAATAATCCTGGGAGAATTAATAAAACGTGCCGTCCTAAGGTAAAATTAACTATAACTTTTTTTGGTTTCGTTGAATTGTCAATTTGATCCTTTATGTATAGAATACATTAGTTGTAATACCTTATTTGTAAATTATAACACATATTTTTATTATTACATTTCATATCGTTCTAAAGATTAAGTAGTTTGATTTGGATACACTCATAGATTGAAATAACTCTCATCCACAGAAAGCATCCAACGATACAATTCCACAAACTGAAGAATATCGAAATTACATTCAATAATGAATTGCATTGGGATAGCTAAAAATAAAACACGAAACATTACGATCGCCATACAATACTAGCACCGAAGGGTCGCTGGATATTGTAAATTGCGGATTGCGAGCAAACCGGAGTCCAAATACCGAATATTCAATATGCAACGAGTTCTATATTGGATGGGCGATCGCATTCGATTTTAAACCTTATCGCCAGCGCGGTAGTTATCGAAACGGTGAAAAATGGCCCGCAGACGATTGTGCCCCGCATTAAACTTTTCAACTTATATACGTAGTAGTTAGGGAAGACTCGATACGGCGCGGGATGACAGGTTGTCAAAATGTTCCGGAACGTTCTATGTACATATGTACGTACAGTATTGCGTATTTTCATTAAATGGGTATAATTTTACTCATTTCGGTTATTTCGGGTTCGGTTTTGCTTATCCGTACATTGTGTACACTGATGTCACTGAGCGACATAATTATATGTTAATCATTGCTACTTTTATTCTTATTTTCATCAATTAAATTACTAGTTTATTAGTTGTTAAAACTATGACTTATTCTTTTTCTAGTTAGAAACCATTAATACTCGGATTACAGTATAGACAGTGAAACATTTCGATATGAATACATTACGATAATCTAAATAAGAATGACAACTGGGTGTTGAACTATTCAGCCATGTTTTTATAAATGAGGCAACAACGTTGAATAGAGTCATAGCATAATGGTCGAGGCAGTCGCTCTATTTATAATAGCACTGAGTGTTGCTCTGTGCGGCAGTTTTACTCTGCGATGCTCTGCTCTGTTGTTTGAGTGCCATCCCACAAGATTAAAGTACTAACTAACTAACTATCTTAGTAACCGCGATCATCATCTAGTAACACAAGCGTTTCGGAAACATATTTTAATATTGGAATTCTTATTTGTCCATCCTGTATGTTACATACATACGTGCTCCAGTTGCCTGGCGCACGTAGAAAATTTCCGGGAAGCCGTCAAATGAAACATGGCAAAAACGACAATTCGTTAACAGGGCTACGTGGTGCATCGATGACGATAGAAATATAAATATAACAAAGTTATTAACAGTAAACGGAACTCTATGTAAATGAACCGGGCACCTCGCCTTGAGAATGTGGTCACCGATCACTCCTTGATTAAGCCATAAATGACCTATAATGCTCTTCATTTAAGCACATAACATAACCCTGACGAAGAAGGGAGCATCTCTATAAAATTTTACTCTGATGCAGAAGACAGCATATTTATAACTTTTGATGTCATTCCACAAATTGTTGCAGACATAGTCTGATTTTTTCCACTCTAATCTTGATGTTCTGTCCGAATGCCACAGCCATTTCCGCGGCCACTTTCCACTAATACCGTGGGCAGGCAGCCATAACATAAATCAATGTACGCAATAATCATTCTTTATACGCCCATTCATTAGAGAGCCTTACTTGCGGTCATAAGTGTCTCCAATGGGATCGCGTTGACCACTTAATCAACCACGGCGTAAAGTAAACCGACCTTACCTCCTGTCCCCTTCTAAGAGCTAGATTAAGCGCGCATTTGTGATAAAGCTTCCCTAACCACCCCACATAGGCCTCTGAAATTGTATGCGGCTACACCCCGACTCGTCTGGCGAGCGTGGCGATCGAGGGGCGTGGTGGGTCACGTTGCCCTGGTTCTAATATAATGCCGCAACGACCCGCTATTCCGTTGGACATTTATGAATAGCGCTTATTTTTCTTTTAATTACGACCCCCGCCGACGCGTTTCGTCGACAAGCGGATAAGTGACTGCGTACAAGTAGAGCCGCGGCGCCTACAATAGGATCGTAAGGGACACAATGAAGTAAAGCCTGCGAAGTACACGCGCTAAGGTTTCTCGTCTGCCCGCGCTAATAATATTTGCAGCGGCCCAGATTGGGTCTATTTATAGCTTTTTGATTTCATTAAGCAACGGGTATCCTGTTACAAAATATAATTCCTTTATATAGAACAGCATTAATGTATTGAATGAGCTGGTAAGTAAATAATTGATCAAGCATCGTTTTGGATTGATTAGATAACAACTATGTAGTTTTCAGCTGATTAAATTAGAACTAAGTCTACACATTGTAATCGTTGCGAGACGCAACGTTTTGAAGTTATAACATTATGTTAGTACCTATGTACGTACATCATTGAACATATCCATTATGACTTCGGCAATTTATCTACAAATGTGTCATTTTAAGATGTGTTATTCAAAGTTAACAGAATTAGTAATGTTGAGTGATAATAAAAAATGCGAGTTTACAAATACCTATAACTATTAGGACGCGAGAAATCTTCCACAATAAACGTCGAATAAAATAGCCGCTTGAAGCCACTATTTTCAGCCTAAAGCCGCTTAAAGCCACTATATGCGGGTTTCGGTCCGAGCGGAATGTAGCGATGAAAAATTATAGTTTAGGTGTAAAAACTGTCGGCATAACCGCAAATATGTCGACAGCGGCGGCCCGGGCGCGTCGCCCGTGGGATTTTATCGGTAATCAAATAAAACTGGACGTTGGTTCTACGTGGATCTCCATTCTCAAAATCTCCTAACAACCCCTAGAGGGGCCATTGTATAAAAGCAAGATTGTACATAGAATGTGATTACGGTAGACACACGAATAATTTGTTAACTATATGTATCTCCTCTCGGCGGGTTTTAACAATAACATGACAAAAGATATAATATTGAGATTTTGTTTATTTTTCTTTCTGTGTCTATCTATTAATCACACCTTTTGTTCATAAAATATATATTTTTAAATTTGGTTGGTATATTCATAACTGTCATTTGTTTGTCATACCAAAATGTGTCTACGAAACGTACAATTTGCTATAACATTTTGAATTTTATTTTTATGGAAGGATATATTTCTATAAAGGTATCGTCCGTTACCTTGAAATTTACAAGCTAGAACTTATTAAAATTTAATTTGCTATGAATGAAAATTGCCATTAATTAAATCTCATTAAATAAGTTTGGTTTATATGAGAGGAGACCCATATTGCAACAGTGGAATGACAAATAGGTCGATTCATATTATTATTATTACATAAGTTTTTTATCTTTGAATACATCGATTACATCAATATCTACATCTTAAGGTTTTAGATATTCAATGACCACGTAATTAATAACACTAATAACTCATTCGCATACATACGCCGGGAATATAAATAGCGAAAGAATTATGTCAGTTGTGAAGTGAGGGAATAGTTTTCAAATTTCTAACTGCCGTCTCGCGGACAAAAGCTCGAAAGCTCGCGAAGGCAGTTTAAGGTTTTACGCGATTGTTATTGAAATAATTTCGAGGTCCGCCCGAGGAAGTTTCAACAATAAATTAGGCTTAACCGCGGTGCATCTGGCAGACACGGCGACGTGAGTTTCAGGAATGGAAAACTCTCAAATTTTTTTTTGGCATATGATTTGGGCGACAGTACTTCTGTTGTGTAAATTACGACATAAAATCCAAAAAAAAAACTACTTATAAGACGTGACCAAAATAATGAATCTGGAATTAAAATTAATCCTTACAATACAAAAGAAAAAAAAAAACCATGTAACAATGTCTTCAATTGATCATTAGTTGTCTTCCCACAAAGAATAAGTGCCCGACGCTATTAACATCGAGAAGCGGCATAAGAAGTCGCGAGTCCGAGCTAAAGCCGTGACCTTAATCAAGCCGCGCTCACTGTTATTGTTGTACGAATTAAATCTCGGTTTTTGTTAGAACAACAGCCGGCCGCGTTCAAACTTAGGGCGCATTTGTATGTAAATGAAACGTAATCTCGGGGTTGCGCGCAATCACGTGCACGACGTCCCAGGGGGCGCGGGAGCAGCGGTGTTTGAACACACCACTAAACACGGAAACGAATTGTACACGTGTTTCCCTCTGTCGCGAAACTTGGCCTTCCTTCACTGCCGCGCGCTGGGTCGTGGGTAGATCATTGAAGTCAATTTTAAGTTTACAATGTTTTATGGTTAGCGTTTAGTATTAGCGTGTATATACTCAAGTAATAATTGTATGCGTGTGCGCGGTTTTATTGCTTATGCGAGTATGAAATTAGTGACAAGTAACAGTGTATAATAAATGCTATTGTTAAAAGACTTCATCAGTTGTAATCCGTCTATAAAAAGCCAGTCAATTCATTAACACATAAAACAATTGCCAAGAAAACACAGCTTCACACACCGTTACGCCTGGAAGCGACATAAGGAGCCATAATTTTGCGTTGAACCTTAATCAACCCGCGCTCACTGTTATTGTTGTATGAATTAAGCGCCGCTTTTTGTTAGAACAACAGCCGACCCGGTTCAAACTCGGGGCACATTTGCATGTAAATGAATCGTTATTTCGCGGTGGTGAGCGCAATCACGGTGAACGTGCAAGTCTCCAGGGGCGTCGGATACAACTGTGCCTGAACGACGATCCACGGAGTCGTAGGCGGTCAGGGTACAGGCTACGACCCTGAACTTTCCACTTTTACGATCCTCTGAAAACGGTTATAGGCTGTCGTGTCTGATAATTACCACGCCTAACTACACGATTGAGAATAGCGTGTAAATTGTATACGGAACAACTATCTCGATATAGAACAGTATTTCTTAAGTCATTGATGTTCAACGGTGTCAATTGAAGGTAGCAAGTTTAAAATCGTAAAGACGTGCATTAACGTGAACGTTAGAACTTAGGTAACGTGCTATATATTAATCATATTATTTATCTCACTGTCGTTTCTAGTACTTCTAATTCTATAATACACATTAAGACCTCATTTCGAGACGCGATACAGTGGAAGTCCTGTTTTTGTTCTCGTGCTAATTTACGCGGGTAAAGTTAACCATAAAGCAATAATTCTTCTATTATTACACTTCAATACTAAGGCTTTTAATGAGTTTATTATGTTATTAAAATTATATATAATGTGTTAATGGTGTAGCCAACCGAATTTTATATGTGATATTTTCATTCTTACGTAATAATCTGACAATTAGGCATTTATATGTCATTGTTCTAAATATAAAAAAATAGTCGACCCATTTATCATTCTACTGTTGGAATATGGGTCTCCTCTCGTAATAAGAGGGTTAACGCCATAGTCTGACACGCTGGCCTAGTGCGGGTGGACAGACTTCACACATATTAGTATTTTTTTTATAAATTCTAAGGTGTGTATGTTTCCTCACGATGTTTTCCTTCACCGTTAGCAAGCGGTATTTAAATTTAAAACGCAATTTTGTAAAGAGATGCGCGCCAAGGACTTAAACTTTGCACCCCCGGAGTGAGAGGCTGAATTCTTAACCACTAGGCTATCACTGCTCAATATATAAAGATAAAATTCAGGAAGAGTACGTTCCAAATGGGCTTTAAACGTGCATAAGATTAACAACATAACATGATGTTCTTCAAAGAGAGCTATACATATATATAATGTACGTTGTCTTTGTTTTACGGAGATTCTTATGAATTTTATTCGATCCATGTCAATTGACACTGCAACCCGAAACCTTTAAAGTGCTGCTTGCGAGGAGTTGAGGTATTTAATGCTAAGAGTTAAAAGAAAATTATGTTGCCCTTAAAAATTAAGATTTTATTTCCGAGTCCTCGTATCGATTTTCTATATCTGATTCTCATAGGCCCTAATATTGGGGTATTCGTTCCTTGCCATCACCGAGTTTATTTACAGGTCACTTCAATTAAAACACGCCCTTCGAACTCGAGCATCCATCGCGTTGTCCATTACGATCTTGTTATTATAGTTATTGGAATATAGACACAAACAACAACGCATATTAAATATGTGTCATGTTCTATGTCGCACTTTGTGTTTTCCCCCCTTCTCTCGATCGTTCACTAACACGCTACTGTACTTAAACCGTTAAAATGACTTATCATTACTATAATTTCGCATTATCAACAATAAACTGCAGTTTTTCTTCAATAATTATCATCTGGAACTAGTGCTCGATGTGGAGGTACGAAATATTGGAGGCGACCGAGGAGAAATAATCCTAAGGAATAAATTAAAATTAATGAGATTAAAGAAGCCCACGGCGAGTCGTCCGAGCTTACTCTAACTGAATTTAAATTACTTTCTCACCTCTTGTGAAGTGCATAATGGCATTAAAATTAAAATCATTAACATTTCGGCGAGCACAGACTTGAGTAAAGGTTCCAAATTACAATTAATTGAATTTTAAAACAACGTGATAAATCTATTTTTCTTACGATTTGACAATATCAAACGGGCTCTAAGGAAAATGATGTTGCTTGACATAATATAATAGGCGACAAGTCACTTGCACGTACGAGTACTATTGACTTAACGTATAAAATTGATTCATCACTTCAGGTGTCATAACAATTCTAGCAAGTGGGACTTTTCTAATTTTTCTTTTTTGTTACAAATAAAAATCGGTGTATTTGTCGAAAAAACTATATGTCACGCACGAGTAGGTACGTACTCACTGTTAGTCAATTGACTGAAATTAATTCAAGATTTATAAAACTATTTTCAAAATTCGATCGACGTATTTTATAATATAGACGTTTCGATTAGTCGATTTGATTTTTATCGTAACACTGATGGATTACCGATTGTCTAACGCGGCTCCTTCACGTACCTAATTACTGTTTAATGGCCG
Organism: Parelbella ahira ahira; assembly: GCA_018244795.1. Taxonomy (NCBI): domain Eukaryota; kingdom Metazoa; phylum Arthropoda; class Insecta; order Lepidoptera; family Hesperiidae; genus Parelbella; species Parelbella ahira. The sequence goes on along the minus strand of DWME01003089.1, from coordinate 1,104 downwards.
GTACCTACCCGACATGTTCATTTACTAATGGAAAAAAAAGTTTACAACATATTTTTATGCCAGTTGGTACGACGCGCGGCAACATAATGCGTAATATTTAATGAATCAATCTGCGTACGTTGTATGAACACATTATGAATAATATATCAATGGGTTTAATGAAATAATATCAGTATAAGGCACTAAGTTAGAATATTGTCCCTAAGGTGTACTATACAAGAAAACTATACAGTTTATGAGTAGCTTTTAGATGTTATTGTTACGTAAGGAACTTATTAAGAAACAGTTCCTCAATATAATAATAATAATTACCAATACATTACGCCAAGTACGACCGCAGTCACATCTTGGAAGGGTGACCACAAAAGTTCTAATAACGTGCCGTAGGTAATCAGTCTGATGTAGCGTGATGCAATTTTTCCCAGGACTATTTCTCTTGTGAAAGAGCTATGGACAAAAGCAAAAGCTCACAATTTGTAATTGGTAGATATTAACGCGGCAAAAATAAAAAATATGAGCAAAACTAGTGAACAATTGATAATATTACAAGAAAGTATAAACTTTCTTCCGAAGCAAAAAGTAATAAATTTATTAACGTCACAAAACTCATTTGAAAGTTTGAAACATTTTTATTAAAATCGTGAGTTACCTATCTGTCTATCTTGTGCATAAAGTATAGGAAAAAAAGACCGCATGCACTAACAGTAGCAACGGGTCTGTGCTCTTCTTCGTATAGGACCCCACACTGACAAATGTCAACCGGACTAACAAATAGTAACAGTCCCTATTCCGGTAGTGAAGTAACCAATTTAACACCCACAATCTGACTAACGACTCGCACTCTAACTGTCCTGTAACCAATTTACGCCATTTAATAATCTCATGAACAAGTTGACTAACTGACACTAACATCAATACAGATGTGCTTGAAATTAAATGTCCGTCACAAATCCCCCGGCACTTGTGCCTGGTGTCCGCTCATTTGCTATTATCTACACTTAACAATTTGAGTGCCTCGTTGGTCGAGTGGTTGCAAGCGCTACTGCCGATCGGGAGGTCCGGGGTTCAAATCCCGGGTCGGGTATTATTGGATTTTTCTAATTT
>DWME01003088.1:0-19144 GCA_018244795.1 Parelbella ahira ahira | reverse complement strand
GGAAAGCGGACCCTGGGTCCTCACACACTAGTGTGAGGACGTAACCGGGATATACGCTGAGATGATGATGATGATGAGTAAAAAATCTGGTTACGGTTTGTTAAGAAAATCGATGCTCTAAGGGTCAGACATGACTGAACGTCAGACGAGTGGATGGTACATTTGTTATTTGTAAAGCAATATAAAAGAGAACACTAACCTACGCTAACCTAACCTAACCTAACTTAATTTAACTTAACATACTAAAATAACGCCGTACCAGATGATGACGTGGTGGTTCACGACGTTCATGGCGCCGGCGATCAAGGCGAAGGTGCAGTCGCTGCCCGGCGTCGAGTTCCTGTACTCCGTCATGGCGCGCGACCAGCTCGAGCTGCCCGCCTTCGTCACCGAGTACGACATGACGGTATGCACGCCGCCTCTTACCGCCACGCTGTTCCATACACCATCACAAAACACACCGCCACATTCTACCACATACTGTCCCATACTATTACTGCCGTGCACCATCGCTCACTACCAAATACCAGGACTATGCAGTAAATATATGACACCAAAAGACTGACTGAATAACATTTTATACAAGGAACTATCGGATATAAGACCTAACTTGTCATTAAAATGTTCATCATACAACTAGAATCATATGATGTGTATTGTAAAGTACTGCTGTGGTCAATTAAAAAAAAACTAACTGATTTTATCCTTAAACAAAATATGTATTGCATTAGATATCATAAATCTATGACTTCGTGTATTTCTATAATACTTTTAAAAAAGTTGTTATATAAAATCTGAAGTCTTTATTTTATTAAAGTTGGAACGCATTTCTAAAGGTATTTTTTTATTTTCCTCAGATAAACGGTCTTCACTACTTCCAGCCCGACACCAACAGCACGTAGGGTGCAGCCGCCGCCGCCTGGGGCTCCGCCCGCGCCTCCCCTTCTTCACGCGACCAGCTAACTAAATATATCACTACAAAAGGAAAAGTAAATTATACACCTGATTATTAATAGATACTTAGACATATATAAAAGTCCTTTATATATGTACATATATATTTATGTACCTACTGTTGTAGCTTGTTAACTTATGTACTCAATGGAACAGATAAATATGCCAAATGAAATGTTGTTAATAGTTATCACAGGATTTTTATAAAAACACACACAGTATATACTGGAGGAATTGATTTTAGATAAATATATAAATGAAACACAGTCATACAGTAAAAAATTGTATTGTTGCATGGTAGCACCACAGGCGAGGTGGCAACACTGGAAGTACATTGGTCATTTAAGCTTATTGCCTAAATATGGTTATCAGATAATGCATGTATATTTTATTTATTACTTTTTTTTATATATACACAGTTGGTTAATATGAATGAAAAATATTTATTCATTTATATATATATGTCACATACATTTGGTTCGTCTATCCTTCACATTTTATTTCTCTATGAACCATTATTAGGCAAGAAGCGATATCTAGATTGGGCTGCTGCTGCTGTTAGTTATTGTAGTTGTTAGTGGAATTTCTAGAGGGTTGTGAGTTAGGGTAGCTGCGAGTAGGCTTTAGATAGATTATTAATAAAATTGCTTTGTTTTCATCCTGAATATTTTCGTAAGTTAACGGCGTAAATGCTAACATTATATTAACATAGTATTTTACACCCATGTTGCCATACAGACAAATATTATACAAATTTTGGCTTTATATAATGTTTTAAAAACATATCAAAATGTTTTGCTAATAAAAAAATAGTGGCAGATTGTATAAAAAAATGTAGGGAAAGTTTTAATATCTAGTTAGAATGTTTAGAGGGTGATTTAGGAGGATATTGTAAGTAAGATTGGGGGAATCCTTGTGATCAGCTGATGGAGTTCGTAGTATAATGTACAAAACGTTTCTAATCATTACTATACTATTCATTAGAGAAAATGAAGTTTTGGATTAACAGCACTTCATATTGGCACACGACACTTTTTTAACTGTTTAAGGTTATAAAAATATGAACTAATGTATAGCCTCATGCATAGAGTAATGGTGATTGAATTGCCTTTTTAATGATATAGTACTAGAAATTCCACTAATAAAAAATGATTGTTGAAACTGTTGTGTAATTTAGTATTAGCGGTGCATTTTTTATATTGTCTTAATATAGTGTCGTATTAAGAAATAATTCTCGATATTATCGCGTATTTCGCTTGCAAGTCATTCCGCTTCATAAATCGTTATGGACTGTCATATTTTATCTGTGCTTTCTGTGCGGTCTGTGCGGTTTCATCTTTGTACTGATGATTGTCTTACGTCAAATGTCTTGTTTCTGTTAGCGATGAGTAAATAGCGGCAATTAGTTAACGAACGGTTTCTTTTTCTGTCTAAATCATTAAATTCAAGGGATTTATAAAAAAACAAATGTTACAATTACGTACTGAACGGTTATTCAGACAAACGATTTTTTTTAGTATTTTGATGAAACTTTTTTTGCCACAACACATTTGACATTGGCGTAATAACTGCCGTTACTCCGAACTTTCCGATTTCCGCTTTATTGTTTTCAAAAGTCTATCCTATAACAGGGTACTTCTAAGAAATATAAAAAAAAACCCATTGTAGTTGTGGTGGTGTGTTGATTTTAAATAAACTTTTAGGAAAATGTGTAATACATCACATTAATTTAAGTAAATTTACTGTTAAAAGCTTTGTCCATGTAAATTAAGGAGTGACTACCTTATAGTACCTATGTTTTGAAGGTGCTTTGATAATAATGATTTATTAATTGTATTCAATAATTGAGAATTGTTATATAGGGCTTACTGTTCGTAATTGTAAATATGCTGTTGATAATTTTAAACCGATAAGTATAGAACAAACAAACTTTTTATAAGATATGCGAGGACACTCACACGTGTTTGCAATGTTTAGGTGTTTGTGGTTATGATGTATTTACACTGGATTCTGGAATTCAAATGTTATCGATCGTAAAGCTTGTTGATTATGACGACAATACGTCTGCTGCGAGATTTAAATTAGGATACATTTTTTAAATCAAAAATTAGTCACGAGTAGCTTACGTGGCAGCCATTCGCCTAATGCGAATGTTTGTAGAAGAAACGCGATTTGAATCGGTAGTGACAATCGCGGAGTGAGTCGTACACTGCCAACGTCGATATTAGCAGTCGCCCGCCAGCGGACGCACCGTCAGTTCTGTTGTATAGACCAGTAAGAAAGGTTTTTATAATGTCTGTATTCATTAACGTTGAAAATATTTTTGTATTGCTCCAAACCAAATACTGAGAACAGTCGCTTAGTAGCACCATTAGCGTAAAAGATTATTACCCAATCTCCTCAATATTCACTTAAGTGTGTTACATATAAATAAAATTTTATATCCATTTTTGTGACCAGGTGGTGTATGTAGCCAGTATATATATTTTTTACCTGTACAACTACACATCAATGTGCCACTGTACCTAAAAGTAAATGAGAATAGTTTGCAGAACTTGTGTGCATGAGTGTACCAGAATGTTATGTAGCTGTCGTATTGAACACATTACTGTTACATGTGAAGTGATGTTACAAAATATTATGTATTTTGTAAAATATACAAAATTAAGTTTATGGTGTGTTTTCAATGTTAATTTTGATTGTAATGTTGTGTGTTGTATGTACTGATAACTGTAATGTCAGCAAGAGATAAACTTATAATATACATTTATAAACATAAAATGCCTAATTTTCATACCTGTCATTAAATAAAAAATGAAATGTTTACATTCTTGAATCTTGCTATCATTATTGAGTTATCACATATTATATATTTAATAGTTACAAGGCCTTAGATGTTAAATATTGTTATTTTCTATATAATAGCCTTTAATTCACAAAGTTTATTGCTGTTGAGATTTGAATTAGGGTGTGAAGGCAGAATGTAGAGATGTTCTGCAAGTGTCAACTTATAGAATGCTAATTTAGGATGTTATTTGAACAATGTGATCAAGCAAAATTGGTTAAGTTTCATATTTTATTAATAATAGAGCATTAAATAGGCTATGTACATATTTAACAAACACAAAAATAAAATTATTAATTTACTATTAACTTGTTTTCTTTTTATATAGCCATATTACATCAATATTATTTTTTTTCAAGCTTTCCTCCTATAATTTGAATAAATGAATATATTGCATAACTTATCTGCATCTACAAATGCTACTATTCTAAAGGTTCTGGTAATCCATCTCAGAGCCTTATACTCTGAATGTAGTTTCAAATATCTGTTTTTAGTCTGAACTTATAGGTAAGTATTAATCAGCAGCATTGATCAATAAATAAACCAAATGGTGTACTTTAAAACAATAGTGTTAACAGTATAAGATAGGAATGACAATAGCAAAGACATAGTCAAGTCAAGAGTCATCTGTCAAGACCCATCTGTCTGTTTGCAGAGCTATAAAAAAATCTTCAGGGAACTGTCAAACAACATGGCAATGTCAATTGCGAGACCATAATTGCTGTTAAAACACTTAGTCTATAAATGAATGTCCCCGCTTTTGGTCTTCACTATAGGCACAAAGATTAGCACTGATTGTTGAATTTTACTAGTCAGCTTAAGCTCTATAGATATATCCGATTATAATTCTCTAACATGTTCAAGATAAGGAAAGGTAAAGTAGCTCATTACTATATAAATATTTCTGGAAATATTAACTGGAGGTATCTGAAGTGTCAAAATCCAGTAATTAGATCCTTCAATAAATAATACAACCACATAAGGCAATAAAAAAATAATTAGTTGGGTTCTACAAAAACATAATTAAAGAGCATAGATAATATACATGTTATTTAATTTTTTAAACAAAATGCAGGGCACTGAATACAATAAATAAATAATACAAGTCAGTATTAATACTTAGGATTATAACACTAAGAAAGATTTACTTTGCTACATTTTCCAGTTTATTCATCATGGCAACTAAGTAATTGATTCCCGGGTACCTGTTCACGACTGCCATTATTGGAATGTTTATTATATGGTAGAAGTTGGCCAGTAAGTATCCTCCAATGGCGCCTAGATAGCATGGTATAGGCCATTTCTGCCAGGGTGTGTTCCAGTCTAGTGGAATCACAACAGCACCAAGCCACGCCCCGACGATCGTCATCATTGCGTTGAAGATTAGCATAGACGCCACGCTGTCTTTAGGAAACTTCTTTACTTTGAACAACAACTGCATAGACGATTCTACTCCGGCATGTGCTACCAAAGGAAAGATCGCTAATAGTGTCAACAAGCCTGACAACATTAATGTCTCTTCGTGACAGTCCAGCACCGGTGCTCCGAACAATATTATCCCCACGAAGAAACAAAACATCACTCCTAATAGAAACACGAATGACTTCAAGATGTCACTGACTCTATTTTTACTTCCTTTGGATCGCTTTGTTTGGGCATCATTGTTTGATATTAAATAGAACGATTTCATTAATTCAGCGAGGAATATAAGAACAAGAATGTAGAATGAAGATCCATTTCCAAGAGAATACAAAAGGCCCTTATAGCTTATTACTGTAATGATTATAGGTAAATAAATGCATGTTACTAGACTGGAAATGGTGACTTTTCGTAGTTCCAACTGATTAGTTAACGGAAACATTGTTTCAATATATCCTTTTTTACTATATTGTTACTTTTGGTGAATGTTACACATACATTTATTGATTTTGTTATATTTCAGTAACTTGACAATGACAACTGACAAGATCAGAATCAATCGAACGCGCTTGTTCAAGTCTTGCCATGTTGTAGAAATTATAATTTTATAATCGCATCACAGTGTTCTGAATTTAACTACATAGTATAACCATTAGCTGCATAAAATAAATTTGAATAAAAACTGGTATTCATTTCCATGTGACTTAGAAATACAGGTTTTACAATACGAGCATTTTGTTATCATCGCTGGAAGTACGACTATTCGATCGCTTGTTTTACAGACAATAAAAAGTTACCAGTACATGAATGCCCGTTCCAACTTCTAAGGCAAAGTTTTTATGCTTGCTAATTCTATTTAAGACATTTGATTTAATTAAACAAACACTTTTGGCAATGATATTATTAATTATCAAATGCAATTGATAATATATTGAAATGGTGTGGCATTATAATGTATAAATAATATTAAACGCACTGTCTCTATAACTGTCATGAGGGAAAGCTGTTCTCTTATTTATGACAACACTGCAGTATTGCAAAACCAAAATGAAAATTGGACGTGTTATATTGTGAAGTGAAGTTTCATACAATCATTATAATCATACGGACGTAATCGATATGACGACACGAACTTTATAAATGAAGGCTCACGATAATCGAACCACCAGTTGAACTTACACCTGCGACGTTCGGCTACAGTGCGAGCCAACGTTACACGACAAAAACATCGAAATATTATTGCAAAAATATTAATATTCTTGCAGTGTTTCGACCGCGGTGCGTGTCATTGATTACATAAAATGCCCTGTCCATTCCTGGGATCGTTGAACCAGACGTTCATGAGGAACTATGGAGCCACCCTCCTCAAACAATACGGGGGCTACTGCCCTATACTGTCGCGCGGCTTCCGCTCACTCGGCAACGACGAGACCAAGTGTCCCTTCATCCAGAAGAATGCGATAGTGTCCGACGCGCCCAAGGAGATGACCGAGGACATCGCTGAGCCCTCGCGTGTATATCAGTACGAGAAATTCTTCAGGGAGCAGATCGAGGCGAAGAAGCGAGATCACTCGTACCGAGTGTTTCGCAAGGTGTCACGGTTGGCGGCCGAGGGCGCGTACCCTGAGGCGCTGGAGGGTACGGGGCGGCGTGTGACGGTATGGTGCGCAAACGACTACCTGGGCATGTCGCGGCACAGCGCCGTGCAGCACGCGGCCACGGCAGCGCTGCGCGCTCACGGCACGGGTGCGGGCGGCACGCGCAACATCGCCGGGAACTCCCAGCTCACCGAGCGCCTGGAGGCCGAGCTGGCACAGCTACACGGCAAGCCCGCCGCGCTCATCTTCAGCTCCTGCTTCGTCGCCAACGACGCCACCCTCTCTACCCTGGCCAAGATCCTCCCCGGCTGCATAATTTACTCGGACGCGGGGAACCACGCCTCTATGATCCAAGGAATCAGAAACAGTCGTGCACCGAAACATATCTTCCGGCACAACAACGCGCACCATCTGAGAGAATTGCTGTCCACATCGCCAGAAGGTGTACCCAAGCTAGTCGTATTTGAGACTGTCCATTCTATGAGTGGAGCTATCTGTCCGTTGGAGGAAATGTGTAATATTGCTCACGAGTATGGAGCGTTGACTTTTGTGGATGAAGTGCATGCGGTAGGGTTGTATGGGAAGCACGGTGCCGGGATCGGCGAGGAGAGAGGAGTACAACATTTGATCGATATAGTGTCGGGCACGCTGGGTAAGGCGTTCGGTAACGTGGGAGGGTACATCGCCGGCTCGTCGCTGCTCGTGGACACCGTCAGATCCCTCGCTCCCGGCTTCATCTTCACTACGGCGCTCCCGCCGGCTGTGCTGGCGGGCTCGCTGGCCGCCATCCGGCTGCTGGCGAGCGAGGAGGGTCGCAGCCTGCGCGCGAAGCACCAGGCGATGGTGCGCTATCTGAAGCTGTCGCTGCTAATCGCAGGGCTGCCACAGTTGCCGTCAGTGAGCCACATCGTGCCGGTGCCGATCGCAGGCGCAGCCAAGGTGGCGCGCGTGGCGGACTCGCTTATGCGGCGCGGCCACTATGTGCAGGCCATCAACTATCCGACGGTGGCGCGCGGCGAGGAGCGGCTGCGCTTCGCGCCGGGCCCGCACCACACGCCCGAGATGATCGACGCGCTGGTCACCGCGCTCATCGACGCCTTCCACGAGAACGGCATAAACTTTGACCAGTTCATGGTGAACGGTGCCTGTCGCGAGTGCAGCCGCGAGTACCGAGCGGAGATCGTTTACGAGGAGCCCTACAAGTACCCGATGTTGGTCGCGTAGCCCGCATAGCGTAAGGTGGCAGAATTTAAATGACAAGAAAATGTTGATATTGTATAGTTTATTTGAGTTGTATATTTATGGTTTGCTGTTAATGGTAGGGGGAATAAAAACGTTGGTGTGCTGAGTCCGTAGTCTGATTGTTCGTTCAGTCCCAGTACTTGATGACGCCGTCCCAGCCGGCGGTGAGCAGGCGGCTGGGCTCGTGCGGGTGCCACAGCGCGGAGATGCACACGCCGTCGTGCGCCTTCCACTTCTTATACAACTTCGTGGTCTTCCAGTCCCATATGTAGCATTTACCGTCTGCGTCACCCGACACTAGATAACTGCAACAACACATCAATACGTTAAACATACAGAACACAGTAACATATCTCTCACTCTTTCTTTCTGTAAATTGTTTACCAAACAATTTTAAAGGAGCAACAAATCATCGAACGAACATGGAACTTTAAATTTTCGAGACATTTATGAGGTAGGTATAAACTGACTGATAACTTGTATTCCGACTACTTGTAAAATTACTAATCAAACTAGCATTATTAACAACAGCCACTTTAAAATGTGTTTATTATTCTAGGAGGTTCTCTGGTATAAAGATAATAACAAAACTGTGCATTTTTTAATCGATAACAAAATATTGCTGTTTAAGATTGCCAAAATTATTTCTAAATATATTTAAATTATACTCATATAATACTTAATTACTCGACACTTATTGTTTTCTCACACAGTGTACCTTTGTTTCCATTCTAATTCCATATTTAGTGTTAGAGACATTTGAAAGTTTTGAAACACATCTACCAATAATATACCTTCGTGTTAATAATAGATAAATCTACTTAATTTTAAATACAACCTAGTTCCAATTTTGAATTTAATAACCGGATATACACGTCTGTATATGAAGTAATGTTCTATGTTTACTAATAATACGTACTGATCTTTTTTGTATATACTAACGGTCAGTAACAATTGCAACTATGTATGTACATCATTACCATGGTTTTCTTAGTATCTAATTATATATATAACAATATAATTACAAAATCATGGGACATGTAAACAGGGCAACTAAGGTATCTATGTATTTACAGCCTAAATATTTTTCCATTATTTTCATTTCATACGAGACATACTATACAAATATTAAATAATATAATACAGAACACTTAATTTAAACAATGCTAAAAAATATCTTACCATACTTGGAAAATGGTATGTCTCAAAGAATTGTACAAGATTTAAAACAAATATAGAAACAATCCGATGGGTCCAGTAAATATATACGACAAAGAATAAACACGAATAAAACGAATGGCATACTGGACAAATAATTATAAATCATTTAGACCAGCAAAACTAACATTTTACACCACTAAAACTAACTAAAATATTCTGTTTCTTTTTTGTTAACAACGATTCCACTTAGACAACAAAATATAAATACATTTATTTTATGAACTTCCCGCCATGTTAAGTTTTACGTTTTTTTAAACTGTCCGACAATGAAATATTCTTTAACGTATAGACGGAGTTGCAACACGTTTTTTTTTTAATTAATGAATTATTCAAACGCAACGCCGTGGTCGAACCTTGACGGTTTGACATTGATGTATGTATGCAATGTCCAAAGTTCAAAGGTGTTGATTGAATACGTTCACTGTAGCTTTTTATAAAGTTCACCATTTGCTTGTTTTGGAGACAATAAAAGCCTTCACAATTAAGCTTCCCAGTTATCGCAAAATCTTGTATAATTAATTAAACGATTTTCTAAAGCAAGCCCCTTTGAAAGACTAAGAATAATATTTAAAATAATTTAAGGGAGCTCGAAAATAATTGATTCTTAAAGTGGGCAGAAGACAAAAAGGTCTGAGTACGGATATTCCAAAAGCAAGCAATTTATATTTTTTTGTATTATATTCCGTTTAATACATCTTGGGCTTTTCTAATTTCAAATTCATACTAGTTGCTCGAAGTCTGTATTCGCCACCCGGTGTATGACAATAAGCTCATCGCTTATTCCATAGTGGGACGTAAAGGTACTGGTGAAACGTGGAAGTATATTACACTCCTCTGTCTACGTCTTTAAAGATTACAAGCGTGATCTTACTTTTCAAAATTATAGCGCATATAAAATTATATAGTAGGTTTGAGGAAGTGTTTGATAAACTAAAAGAGTTCAAAGTGTATGATAAAGTTATTAGATAACTGTATTGAATAAAAAAAAACCTTTTAGTCAATCTCAAGGTAACTAGAATCGTGAAAATCCAAAGATTTTTCAATTAGATTTACGAGAAGTAACGGCACAACTTAATACAGTTCCTTGAAAATGTTAAGTAAAAAATCTACAAGTCATGCATCTGATTGCTAGACAAGTGTTGCCAGCTTCTTGCATGAAATAGTAGTATCCAAAGTAATTGAAAACAAATGCTTGGTCGTGATGATTGTGTAAGAAATTTAATGCACTTTTAGGAGTCAAAGGTGATTAGGACTGTTTAATAGATTTACAACGAACGATTTGAATATTTATCTATATCTAAGTAATCAGCGTTAAGGAATCTATTGTTACGCAAACAACTCATACTGCGGAAGCGATAAGTAATAAATATTGTTATAAAACTGCTGTACACGAGGTCTTTTACAGCAAATAAAAAACTGTGCTTAAAATATTATTATGCGACTGAATTTATTAATTCATCCCTCTCTCCGCTGTCCACTCTTGCTGGACTGTTTTCTCGCCCAGCCTCACGATGTTACTCGAATTTTTTTCTAAGACTTTACGAACTTTACAATTTTCTCTGCTTTTTAATTTTTCATCTGCTCTGAAGTTTCTAACTTAGTACTTGCTTATTTTGTTTCATAAGTCATAAGAAACAAATTCGAGTAACTATCAAACGCACGTATTTATAGCCACTTACTGGCAGAAGATAATAAGACTGCCGTGATTGACTACGAGTCACTTCAATTGTTCGCCGTTAATTTTATCACGGGTAGGTTTCCGCGGCCTTTTATCAGTTATAGCCTTATCGTCATCGAGCTGGTTAAAACGAATGAGACGATCGATTTTATACACGTCGATAAAGCTAGTCACAGACAGTACTATATATATGATAAGTATATATGATAAGTTCGACAACATATTTTTTCTATAGTATAGATTTGAAATTTTGTTTTAGATGTCGTTGTAATTCTTGTGAAATATAAAGGAAAATTTAAACATCAATAATATCTAAAAATCAATAACAATAGTCAATGCAGGGACAACGTTTGACATAATATAATATTGGATAATAATCTGGCTGTATACCCATGTCACAATTACTGTGATACATAAGAAAAGAATTATACAAACTACAGGTGCATGTGGGTCAGATTTTTCGATTACTATATACCACGACCTAAGGCAAGGCTTAACTGCTCCCTTTTGCTTGAGTAGGTCAAAATTAAATCTAAACCAATCACGCAACCTGACTATTTCTGCTGGGCATGAAGGATATATATATACATACATATATTCCTTTCGAGCAGAGTGTTAGATTTTACGTTATCTTTAATCTATGCATCCAAATAATATACTGTAAAATAAAATCCAATGCCATAAAATTATCTCCAAAAATTTAAATTATTTCGTTCGTAAAGTTTGGTAGGTATGCTATATACACAAAAGTGCAATGTATATTTATAATGAATTGTATACTTTATATAATTTTCTTATTGTTTTCTAAGCCCATCACATATGCTCAACTTCACCAAGTGTTCACAGGTAGAGAGTGCCAATAGGCATTAACTTCATCCATTATACAAAACAATGAATTGAAAAAGGTACAATAAGTAAAAAGTATTTTTAACGACGCCTAAAAGAGTTCAGTAAGAAATGAAAAAAATACGTTAACTATTTAAGTGTCGACGCGATGTTGCCAGTCACAGCTAACCATATACCACAAAAATAAATAAAATGACCCTAAATTCTATTACATTGAAACTTACACGGTTGCCACTCCATCTACAGAGATCAGGCTTATTAGAAAGCAAGTTGTGAGAATAGCGTGTGTGAAACGTGACCGGATGACGTAATCGAAGTCCAATATTTCACTACGGACTTTAGAAGCCTCTAACTTGTGATGTTGAAGTACATTTCAAAATGAATAAAGCTTTACAGCTAAAGGCCAGTGAGTACGTGACCTACGCATAAATAATTTGAAATAATAATTTTAGAATTCAGTCCGTCAGCAATATATTTGAAACAATATCGTTTGATGTATAGAACGTTCTAGATGTTTCTTTAAAATTCCATTTGGTCTATCACTTTTCTGTTATGGCAGCGTTTTTAAAAAATATCGCTTAACAATTTTTTCCTACAAAATAACCGTTGGGTGTGTGAATTAATCAGTAAGTAAATAGATGATCAATCCTTTAAAAAAAAACTTCAAGCGTTCAAACACTCATAAAAATTATAAAAATATAATTGGATTTCATTAAAACAATAGGTACTCTCATAACTATAAACATAAAGAAAATATATTATTTTTCAAGTCGTCCTTCATGTTTTTTAAACGTGTACTTAGTCTTAAATATTTAACGATATTTTCGTTAAACATAACATAAAATAGAGTATAGGAACACTTGTTTTTTTTATATATTTGTTTTGAATATAAATATTATATTTTACTGGACATTCGATGAAAAATACAAGTTTTAGTTTCGTAATTAATAAAGTTAATACAATAAAAGTAAGGATATGTGAATTTTTGTGCACTCAGACCCATCTTCTTTCATATTTCTAAAACACAATAAATGTGGGTAATCCTTTATAAGTTGACATATCGCGAAGTGAGTCACACACAGCCGTTAGATCAAAAACTAGACACATTTAGATATAAATATAATCTTTCAACAAAAAAACACAAACGTCTCAGAAGTCAGAATCACTAGCCCCTAAACCAACTTTCTTTGATAGATATCATAACAGACGTCCTCGTCATAGGAATATTCTGTTCCAAAATAATACATTAGTCAGTCGATTGCAGTCCGGGTGTAGTTTATCAAAACAGAAGACCACCAACAGTGGACTTTATAAACAATTTGGTTGTACACGTGAACTCCATCATGTCGGTCACCTACGAATAGTGATTATCCACTCTACGTCCAAAGAAATTAAGTTACAAATAGACCGAAATTCATTTGGAAAGGTTTCATTCAGGGTGAACGCACCAAATGTCGGTCAGGTCGTAGCGAGAATCGTAAGAAAAATTTTCGCCAGTTGTTGTTTCGTGTAATGCGAATGAATTTCAAAACAGCTATCGGTGGTTGAAATGTGTAAAAAGTAAATTCAAGCATCATTGAGTGTAATACTTAATATAATTGTTAATATTTTTGAGGCAATAATCGCTGGAAAACAGATTTAATATGACACACAAGATTCGTGCAATATTTTTTTATGTTATAATATGGTCTCGCTTTTTAATGCGTGGGCGGACGAAAATCTATATTTTGAAATCGCCAACCCGCATGCTCAGATTGAGGATTATGAGGAACATAGTTTTCCTGGTGAGGCCAGCAGTGAAACAAGTCAAGGTCATGGTGATGATGATGGTCGTGCTATTAGCTTTAATTATTTAATTACTTGTAACGACTTGCGGGTTCATTTGCCTTCCCATGGGATTTCGAAGTTTCCTTCGTAAAAAGCATCCTATATCATAACCCGAATTATCCGCTATTGACACATAGTATTTCTTTAAAATCTGGTCATTAATTTTAGCGTGACGAGCAAACAAACAGACAGCCGGATAAACGGACAGAAGGAATGGCGAACAGACATACAAACAAAAATTACAGAACATGTTTGTTGAAGTCTATATCATTCACCTACGTAACACTAAACAATTACAGTTATTCAAAGAGTTTTTTTTTATATTAAAGTGTTTCTATATTAAAGCCTTTAATGCTGCACCTCATATTGACAATTGAGACAATTCAATAAAACGAAAAGGTGATCACAGATAAGAGCGAAATTCTAAGATGAATCACAATAAATTGCCATTCAATAAAACCAGTAATGTTCGGTACTATCAACCACGGTGATCACAGATTAGAGTGACGTTCTATTGTATTTACGCCGGGATCATATAATACAAGTGCATGTTGGGCCTTGAGATAATTAATCTTATCTGCAGATAACACTTCGAATATAACAATGCAAGCGTTGTTTCTTAGCAACGGAAATTGATGCGGAGGTAACACTTCCTGTGTAGGCTTCCTACTACTCGTATATGTAGGGTAACAGGGTAACACCACACTCAGCGTACATATGTACCCACTCTAATATCGCGTTCAATTGTATTATATAACAATAGTTCTTATATAAGTGCGTTCACCTTATCACGTGCCCGCCAGTATTTGTTATTGCTCGTATGATGTAAATGTTATTATGGATATTACGATTCGGAAACGATAACCGCATAACTGGATCGATCTAGTTTCGTAAATCGATAATATGAAAAACTTATCGTATATAGGACTCCATATTATACATTGGAATCCAGACTGTCCCTACAACCCGTGTAAAAGGTAACAAGAAACTTTGTACAGTGCTTAAAATATGATGTTATTAATAAAGGATCAAAACGTAACAAGCCACTTCCTATATAAATAGATACATCTCATTCTGGTGCACGTGTTATTTATTTATTCAATGATTCGAATCGAAACAAATTGAAATTGGTAGAGACATTGGCCTCAAAATCTCAACAGGAAAAACAATAACATATTTATTTTTAATAACATCAAAGCCGGGAATTCACAATTCTATAACTGTGTGCTTTTAAAATAAACAAAAACATTGACAAATAAATCGGATCGATCATTGCTCAAATGGTTAGTATCAGTAATTCTGGCTATTGAGCCGGTGGGTTGGGTTCTGTTCTCATGCAGAAGAAATATTTATGAGACGAGCAGGAATTTTGGTTCTAGATGTGTTTGTAAATTTTTCAATGCAAGTACATATAGCCTACATTTAATAATGTATGTATGTTTATAAGCCGTCTGGTAACCACAGTACTGTATCAGTCTGGCTCGTTTGGTATCAGATAGCTGTACAATAAAACAATCAAAAACATAAATTTTTTTTTTTAATTATACCTTTACGATAAGCTCCGTCGGGGTATACAACATGTAGTGTCAAATATCTCTATCCTTACTGATCAGACATGCTTCTACTACATTCATCAGAATTTTCATAAACGCCCATAATAATAATTATCAATATTATCTAATAATAATCATTTAGCACTGCTTAGACTATATATGTATTTGTAAAGCCGATCTAATGTCAAAGTAGTGTAAATAAAGTAATTCTGAGTTTGATCCGGTTTTCAATGAGTGACTAAAACGATGAACTGTTCACACATGTCTGGGCGTGTGTTTGTGTGTGTGAGTGAGGGTGTGACAGAGCAGCACAGAACCTACCACCTCTTGTAAATTGTGTCTGCGAGGGACAAGTTTAGTACGTTATGGACTAAATGAATGTTTACACGAGTATATTTGTCCAGCCGTTGCAGGGAAAGCCATTGTTAGTGTTGTGTAAATACAGCCCATCCGTGCAACGAAGCGTTTTCAACCATCATGAGACAATTTAACTTTTAATGATTACTAATACTCGACACTCATAGTTGCTCCTAACTCATGACTTGGAGCGTCTGGTTGTTTCAAGTTTCATGAAGAAGGATCTCAATGAAGGTCTAAAGCAGTCGTGTTGTCCCGTAAAAACGCTTGAGCTAAGCCGATACATCCTTAAATCACGAATAGACTTGACCCGTCAACAATTATGATTTCTAGAATTTGTTGATAGCCAAACAATTAGATATGTTAACTCTTCACGCATCGCTAACCCCTAATATACTTATTTCATGTGTAATTTTGCATGAAGAAGTATCTACAATGTTATTCAATTGCAAACGTTAATTGGAAGCATCCTGTTATTTTGAGCGCCTTCCTAGCGTCAGACTATAGTCAAGCCAATGAAAAAGAAAGAAGAGAAATTTATATGTATTAATCGTTAGCTAACCATTTTAAGAAACATTATACTAAATGTCATCGCAACAAAAGATATAATGATATTCTTTCTTCTTTCAACATTTCGTAGTTGGTGCATTTAATTTTTGTGTCTGCACTGGTAGTGTAATTATATTCAATAAACTAATAAACACAGCAGAAGAAAGACATTTTGAGACCGACTGAACGTCTTAAAGTTCTTCATATTGTAGTCTAGTGCCGCCAACAGACCGCCAAGGCTCATCTGCCTATTTGCTAGACTAAATATAAAAAAGATAGACATTGGAAGATGTTGACCAGCGTCGAAGAAGTTGAATTGAACGTTTGTTATGTTGAAAACAGACTCGTATCCAAAAATAGAACTGTAAAAGGATTAAGGGTGCAACGCAGTTTAAATATTTTCTGATCGTTGTATGTAGAATAGTAAAGTTTGGAAACTTCCAGAAGATGCCATACAATTTCGCTACGCCTACAAACTAAACAATCATATTTACCAAAGCGATTGCCGTTCTCTATAATCTCTATATCGTATTCGCGGTGCGAAACCTCTTAAGTGTGGACGATGGCAGTTAATGGAGATTATTCCAACGCTCACTTTCATTCATTCCCTCGCAATAAGAAAAAGTTGACGGATATATTGATATATAAAATATTGTGAAATCACCGTCTTGCCACTATTGAGTGGCAAGACGGTGATTTCACAATATTTTAACCACAATGAAGATATGAAGACAAGAAAATCAACGACAATGAAGATATGAAGACAAGACAATCAACGACAAAACAAACATGAAGACAAGACAATCAACGACAAAAAAGACATGAAGACAAGACAATCAACGACAAAAAAGACATGAAGACAAGACAATTAACGACAATGAAAATATGAAGACAAGACAATCACGGGCCGAAATGTATTTTATACCTCCAATGACTAGTCTGCGAATGTAATAGCTAATCTTTAGAAAGTTGCAGGTCATATTGCTTAAATGAATTTGATACATTGAGCACTGTAACATTTTGAATTTGTCAAATTAACAGCTTGTGTAAGGGGCGTTGATATTGACTGTGACATTCGTTAAATGTTAATACTAAATTGATTGTACTTTTATAGAATTACAAATTTAAAACTAGTAGCACAAATATCTTCAACTAAAACTGCTTCATCCAGTCAAACAAAACAAAAGATTATTATAATGATCTAAACGTAAAGGTAAAAAATGTAATATCACGCCTGTAATCCCCAAAGGGATAGTCAGAGGAGTGTATGTACTACACACCCACGATCTAAAATATAATAATAAAAAATAAACTACCCTGACACGCTAGATAAGATAAGACACACATTTAAGATTTAACTGCCAATTAGAAAGCAAATTCACTCACTGAAATCTATTAACATATAGGTTATGTTTACTTAGTTGAAGCTCAATGACATTGTTCAAGCGAGAAAAGCGCAGTGCACGGCCAAAACGCCGTGTCTTATAGTGTATGACTAAGCAAATCTTTTCCACGCTCTTTTTATCGCTCCCTAAATCACTACTTTGTTTATTTCACTTTATTATACAGGTATGTATGAAACTGGTGCGAATTACATTTTTTTCTATACATAAGTACGCCCTCGCTAAACCCATACAAAACATTTATTCCGTCGCAGTCACATGACCGTTATTTATTTCTTCGCGGTCATGTGGCCGCCATTGTTTATTCATACTGCCACGTTAATATGATAAATGCGAAAGTAACCGTCTGTTTGTCTGATAGGCAATACTCTTACTTTGTAAGTTTGTAATCGTTAAGACTGTTTTGTTCAAATATTTTATGTAATATTGGAAGAACGCTGGCTATTTATTTCCCAAAAAGAAATCCTTTTCATAGAAAAAATACTACATCCTTGTACACGAAGTTTTGAAGTAAAAAAGGGATTGTTTAAAGGTGCTATAATATTTAGGAAGTTACTTCAGATAACGGAAATTATTCAAATAAGTCATAGTGAATAAATATCTTAAATTTAAAAAATTGTTTTAATTGGAAACAAATTAACTGTTTAATTTTTTGAGACCGCCTAATCAGGCGCGTTCCTATCCGCTTACATTTGTGCATGAGTAATGCTGTTTCGTAACAGATTTATCTCTGATGTATATAAACAATAGGTAGCATATTATCTCTTTCTCAGAAGGCCGGACTTTTAAACGGAGATCAAAACTAAACGAGGCGTGTGCCTTTTATATGAGTAAATGAATTACTAACTTAACAAATATACCTAATCGAAAGACATGTGTTCTAAAAATTCGTCCAGGTGTCGAGTAAAATACGTCCGTATACTTCAATTACCTTGTTTTATTTCAAATATTATGCTTGTTCTATTTTTTTTAATTCCATCAACTTATGACATCGACACGAAAAAGGTTTTAGTATCGAATCAGCCAGTGCTATATAACACATGTTATAAGATATCTCATGATCAACTACCAAGACATCTTAGCAATACGTTTTTGTATGAACGTTCAGCTTCCTACTTCCGTAAGTATGCCGATGTGGAGCAGCGGCAATTGCACACACTTCCTCGTCAATTTTCTTTTCCTAAGTGAAAAGAGTAGTGAAAGAACAGCCTAGTGATATGTAACCTACTCTTGAGAAGAATGTAGGAAAAAGACTACCAGTGTTAATTAACTTATTCAGCGTGATCTATTATTAAATATTAGTTAACAGGTACCAAGACTGCTGTAATATACATAAATATGTATATTGCTGTTGTAATATATCCGTAACTAATCAAATTATGGGCTTTTTGACCTCGACATAGTCTACGTGTATAGATATAGGGAAAGATATTATGAATAAAAAAAAGGCCTAAAATTCAATTGCTCTACACTACTTGCACTGTTCTTACAAAAATGACTGTATGTTTTCGTTTGACTAATTATTATAAATTAATCTAACTTTTTCCAATGACCAGGTGTCGTAAGAGGCAAATGAGACAGGCGTTGACAAATCGCGGTACGGCGCTGCCTGCCTAGGCACGGTTAAATGCACTGGCCGCCTACAGGCAGCA
>DWME01003087.1:0-19145 GCA_018244795.1 Parelbella ahira ahira | reverse complement strand
ATATTTAAACTTAAAACGCACTTTTGTAAAGAGGTGCGCGCCATGGATTTGAACCCAGCACCATCACCATCACCCATCAATGACTTTGTTTTTGAAAAAACTTCATTGGTATTATTATCATAATGTCACCCAGATTTCTCACAGGGTAGTGAGTGATCGAAATTCCAAATATTCCCATCCTAACAGACCTGACATACTTTTTCTACATTAATAATATTATTAATTACTAATAATATATTTTGGTATTCTTTGAAAAGTACACAAATAATTAATACTGAATTTTGATATACATTTGCATATATAACTCTGCACTCACGTTAGTGCAAGTAATGCAAGTTACTTTAAGGACAAAATAATGAGCAATATCCACTAATAGAACTACACTAAAAATAATCAACATGTCTATATTGACGTTCATTTATTGGCCTCTGATATCATTGAAGCAATACGGCGCCATAATTTTCAACATACCATGCTGGCGTTTTAAGATATTATTTTTAAATTAGTCTTTATTTTTTGTTTTAAATAGCATTTTAGTTTCAAAACTTTTTAATGGCAAATATTACATTTTGTGGGTTTATTAGCAATATTAGCATCATTAATTTGAAATGACTTCAAATATTCATTCAATCTGTCTATTTAGATGGAGAAACCATCTTTTTGTGTGTAAGAAATCGTAAAAAAATATAACAGGAATTTAACAATTAAGAATATATAGACAGATAATAAATAAATAGATAATATAAATTGGTGGGTAATGGATTAAAAAATCCTTTTAACAACTTTGCAAACTAAGCAAACTTTGAAAGCCAAATTGTATGTGACCAGGGCCAGGTAAAAAAAAATTATATTTAAATGACTAAATTCATCAAATTCACATTGTTCTGGTCATCTGCTATTGGTGATCTAAAAAAATGACTAAAATGTTTATGTAATAAGTGTTTTTAAACAATATTACATGTTAGTTTTAGAACTAATGATCATAACTTCACACTTGTATCTCACCAGACTATGCTAAAGAATGTAATAAAGTCCTACATTTGACCAAATATGTTTAAGCCCCCCCAACGAATAGGGGGTTAGACTATTGCCATACACTGGATTAAGAATTCAGTGAAGAATTCAGACTCCAAGTTACTAATAGGAATTTCACTTTAGAAAACCCAATAGTAGCTACTTCTCACTGAGCAAGCACTTGCAACTACTTGACCAATGAAACCGTTTTAATGAAAAGATACACTAGTAAAAAAATTCTACATAAAAATCTGTCAATTCAAAGTAGTGTTCCAAAAAAAAAGAAAAACAATTATTACTATAATTATGATGTTGATAGGTCCCTTACGGGGGATAATAGAATGCTCCAATATTCATTGATTTTATATGTAATAGTATATTGATTGATAGTAAATGTAATAATATATTGACTGCCTTGTTGGTCAAGTAGTTGCATACGCGACTGCCGATCGGGAGTTCCTGGGATCAAATCCCGGGGCGGGTACTATTAGAGGTTTCTAATGTAGAATTGCTAGTAGTGACTAGGAGTTTGGATGTGTGCCCGATGCATGGCAATAGGCTCAACACCTATTCCATGGGACTTAAACGTAACTGGTGAAATGTGGGGGTGCACTATACTCCTCTGCCTACCTTTTCGAGGATTACAGGCGTGATGTTACGTTAACAATATATTGCTTAGAATGCAGAATTACATATATAATATAATGTTTTTATTAGGTATAATATTACAGTAATGTCACTGAAAAGTTAAGAATAGATACAAGGGTAATAACACTTGTGATTAAAAATATATATCGGATCAAAGACTTCTACTATACAATTTGTCACACCAAATCCTTTACAGAATAGGCAGAGAGCATATGGTGTGAAATATATCTGTCCTTCCAAATCAGATGTGCTTCTACATATATATACATAGATGACACTGGCCGCTCCTCAGGCGTTGAAAGTGTCCATAGTCTATGGTGACCACAGTCTATGGTGACCACTTACCTGCAGGTGGCCCATCTGTCTAGTTGCTAGGCTTAATTTAAAGAAACCTTACCTGTATGGGATGTATTTCTTCCCATCGCAGTTTTTTCAAGACTGTCATGTTGCCTTGCGAGCTGCTCCACCACTTCCTGGAGACGTATCTTCTGTTCTCGTTCGTGTTGCAAAGCCCTACTTAATCGTGCGCTTGACGCCGCTGCTGTGCTCATGAATTCAGAACACGCCTGAAACAATGTCATTTTTAAGTACATCATCATCATCAAATGTTAAGTATATCAACCAATTATTAGATTATTTATTTCATCATCATCACCATCATCAGCCTATTTGGATCCATTGCTAGACATAAGTCACTCCAATAGCACGCCACGGAACTCGATCTTCAGCTCTTTATATCCAATCACTGCTACCCACTTTACACATATAGTTACTCCATCTAGCCCGAGGGCATCCTTCGCTGTTTGCCAAGGTTATATTAGCTATTTATTAATTATTATATGTCAACTATTAAAAGGATATGTGCATGTTTCTAAAGCTCATAACAGCTTTATTAGCTGATATCTGATGTATTTGTTTAAGATAGTTGGAATTCAGCCTCCCTCGTCATCCTCTGCTATCAACATTAATTGTATTGTATATTTGTTTTGCCACTTTTTCATAAGACAAAAATATTCTTTTTGTTTTATATACTTCAATAAATAATAAGGAAGCTATATGAATACCATTAGAATAAGGAGCTTTATCAACCAATACTCACATTCATCATCGCATTACAGGATATCCTGAAGAGGGTGGCCCTCTCAGACACTTGCTTCGTTGTATCAGATGGCGGTATTTCTAGATCAACAAGGGAACGCTGCAGGGCTGCACCGTGCCGCGCCACCAATTCGGAACAGGTGCGCAGATCATGAAACCTGGCCGACAGCTCCCTTGCAATTCCGCCTGCGTCTTCCCCTTCGCCCTCCCCCGCGCCAACCGCCACCACCCCTGATGACATCTGATCATCATCTTCATCTGACTCTTGCGCTCGGCTACAGAAAATTATTGAGTTAACTTTACTATTTTTTCAATAAAATTTGCTAATTTAAATTAATCCAATAAAGGCACATAAATGAAGTTAATTTAGTGAAAACTTATTACTTGATTTGATAACTTTATCAAAGATAAAACTACTTAATCAAATAGTTTTGGAGTTGAAAAGTAATTAATTTTTAATTAAAATAAATATGTTACTCTCATAACAGATAATATGAAACATACAAGCAAAACAACCATCTACTTAGAGCAGTAAAGTATTACAAGTAGCCCTACATTGGTTAACTATGACACATTACAAGAGCAGGATATGAAATGCACAAACATAATATAATTTTACATATATGTTACTATTAATACATATGTAAGCAAATATTGATTATTCTGCAGAAATGGTGGCCAACTATTAAAATTAGTAAATTATCAACAAATTTTTCAGGGTTAGATATATAGATTTAATGTTAGATTAAGTTATGACGCTTCCACCATTTCAAATACACTGTTCACTAACTAACACTAACATAGCTTTCGCTTTAGCGAGCTCCAGTGCCGTCACCCAGCTTTGTCGCTCCACCTCATCGTGTGCTCGGATGTGGAATGTCTGAGTGCCGCCATTGCTAATTACAAATGTACACGAGTCCGCTGTATGGATTAGGGCTCCCATAAGGGATATTGTCCCCCGACATGTGTGTGCCATTTCTGCTTGATTTCTGCAATTGGAAATATAAATATTATTATAACATCACACTTGTATTTCTCTGAAGCGGTATGCAGAGAAGTATAGTACTCCCCCCAGTTTTCACCATTTATACAGCCCATGGAATAGGGAGTAGGCTTATTGCTATATACCAGGCACAAAAGCAATTACTGAACAATAATACCATACCATACTTAACAATTTTTAACACCAACTAGGCATATGCACAGTTTTCATTTTGTACTACATTAACATGATTATTCTTAGCACAAAGTAAGCATTTAACATTTTGACAAGTAAGCCTTTTTCTTAGTATACCTGCTACATACATATAAGTAATGTTTAAAGACATTCTAATGTACATAACATTACATATAACCAGAACAAATACCCATCTCCAAGACACAAATATCTGTGCTGAATAGGAATCAAATCCACTCAGCACACTTAGTAAGTACTTAAAATAACAATAATCAACACATTTATCATTCCACTGTTGGAATATAAAGCTCTTCTCATATTATTAAGGCCTTAATCTGCCATGCTGGCCAAGTGTGGGTTGGCAGACTTCACACACCTTAGAATTATTTTTTTATACATTCTAAGGTGTGCCAGTTTCCTCACAATGTTTTCCTACACCGTTAGCAAGTGACATTGAAAACTTAAAATATTTTTTTAAGCCCACATATAAAACAAATACTGGTAAGTACTCATCACAAATATTTTTCTTGGGTGGGAATTAGGCCCACAAACCCTGGCTCATTAGTCAGGTTTATTAGCTGCTGGATCATTAGGGCAGCACTAGATCAGTATGTCAGTTGAAATATTACTATGATGTGGCCACATCAAGTTACTCTTGGGGTAGGCAGAGAGTAGTGAGTACCAAATATCTATATCCAGGGTCAGTCCAATACTTCAACATTTAGCATAACCTTCAACACACTCATACTATAAATAGACAGATATAAATATAATATGTTTCAGACGGGCCCCATAACATTACACTTTAATTAAGGTATAAAGTAAAATTTTTGAATTACAATGTATGTGTTAATATTCATAAGTAGAAATACTATCTTTTTAATAAATTTAATCCAATTAAGTACAGAATATATTGTATTATTCATTTATTAATTCAATAGCTAATGTACAGAATTGTACAAAATAATGTATATTGACGGATTTTAGGTACCTATTAGGAATCAGTTAAATTTATTTAACAAATTTCATATTAATTTAATGTTTATTTACCAATTGTAATATTCGTGTAATTATTGTTTACTTTTGCTGTGAAAAGTTATAGTTATTTTTATCGATTTGGCAGTCTTTTTAGTACCCCTCCAAAAACATCATCAAAACGATTAGATCATGTTTGTTTGAAAACTGAGTGTCGCAAAAATTACTCTTTATTTACCCAAAATACGCAGATTTTTTCAGGATATGAAAATGTGAAAAGTCAAAACACAGAAGTGAAAATGTTTAATAAGATTTCTAGTAATAAATGTCTTCTGTTTTCATACTGTACCTGTAATATGATAGAAGACCATTTGACAACACGAACCATCTCCTTTGGTATCCTTTGAGATAATTCGTCCATTTGAAAAGCCATCCCTTTTTTTCTGGATCGCCAGGCACTGGCTGACCCTTAGGCACGATTACGTCAGACATTTTTATTTATCTAAAATTCTATAGATGAAAAGGACATAATACTACAGTCATCTAGCCACGTTCGTAGTCCATCAAATCACCGTGTTCACGTATTGTGTAGCTGCAATGGAAAAAAATAATGTTGCCCGTTTTCAAAAGTATATTAATATGCTAATTAAACATTTGATATCAATTTATTATAAACATCATATATCGTATATTTTAAAGCAACCTTTACATTACTAATACTTTAACTTTTAACCAACAGCTGTCTTAAAAATAATTGTAATTTGGAACTTTCATTTGTAAACAGTTTTCGGTACTTGTGGACTAAAAATAAATAGTTACATACAGTAAAAAATGAAATTTTCCAACTTTTTAAGGAAAATATTAATATCATTTATACTTATATAAAATTTAATATTGCATTTAAGACAATTTTAAATAAATTAAATATTATTCTCAATTTTTAATACCAATTTGTAAGAGATTAATATATTTTATAATTTATGATCAGGTATTTATGCTTGGATGCAACTTATGTAAATTTTAGTGTTATAATTTGATATTGAGGTGAGCAGACATGTGTATCTCTAAATTTAGTTCGGTATTGTAAAATACCTACATGTAGATAGGCACAATAATTAATAGAACAGGTTGTTTTTCAAACTAAGAACTCACGCTAGCGCTAGACAGCTAGTAGTGCGTGCGCGAGTAGAAAGAGACAGATAAGTGGTCTCACTTACTTTCTCTTTTTTTTCGATGGACACATTTAAGGCTGGCTCTTCTAATCTACGTCTAATCTATATATTAAAATTTTCAATTGACTGGTTTGACAGTAGTTGATGTATTTATGTCGGTAGTGAGCTATAGAGAATTAAATAGGGCTATCGCGATCGTTTCTCTCTTTCTAACCGTCGGACATTGCCGCTTACAAGCAGCTGTATTGAACAACTCTATATATAAAATCTCTATGATTTCAATTGACTGCTTTGACAGTAGTTGATAAATGTTAAAATGTTTGTCGCACTCAACAGTTGTCTTTTAGTGAGTAAGGGTGTGGTACGGCGAGTTGTTCAAGGTATTCCTTTCTCTTCAATTTTTCTAGGATAATAATTGAAATTTAGTCTTTTATTAATGAATAATATTTCGTTTTGCCACGACATTATCTAGAACTTCATTTTTATAGTTACGCACTTAAAAACGTTTTATTTTAAGGTCAAATACATCCAAAGCTCGCAATGGGAAGTTCATATTCTAGATCCTATTCGCCTAATAGCGGACAAGGTAAAACCGATAATGCAGAACGTAAGTTGATTGAAATATTAATAAAATAATTTACATTATTTATTTCTCGGTAAAAATGCTTTTTATCACCCTGAACAAATTGCCGCAGTTTGGTAATAAAATATTATACAAGTATAATATTATTAGAGTGAAACTTCTTTTCTGGGGGCTATAGTATTTTTCAAACGTGACGAAAATTTAAGTATCAAGTGAAAAATAACGCGAAAAGACCGTAAGTCATAAAGAGTACGTGAGACTTACCTACGTGTTTTATAGAAATGCAATAGATGGCACAAAATTACTTTTTGATAATTCTTTTTGTTTATTCCCATCATTTTATTAGTTGTCCGAAATATTTAATTCCCATACTTTATGCCGTTGTTGTCATACGAGATAGATGGCCTTCAGTTGCCTTATACTTACGACAGCTGTGTAGAAGTGTACTACTTGATTGTACAAGAAATGTTCAATATTACTGTGAGTTAAATGACATTAATTAATTTATTTATCTTCAATTAATGTACTCAAGTTATCTATGTCAATACTTTCTATTTACATATAATGAGTAAGAAGTTTCACTTCTATTGTGTATTATCATATTTTTTTTTTACGGAAATTACTTTGAATGAAGTAGTTTCAAAATTTTTTTGAAACTAAAGTATCATTGAATGTCTACAGGAGGAAGTATATCACGTACTGACTCAACCAGTCAGTATGTAGAGGCTGTAGTTTGCAATGCCACAGATTTAAAAGATAATGAGATGAAGGTGTTCGACATTGGCGATGAAGGCAAAGTGCTGCTGGTGAAACAGAAAGGCGAATTTAATGCTCTTGGTACCAAATGCACCCATTATGGAGCTCCATTAGTTTCTGGTGCATTGGGTGATGGTAGGATCAGATGCCAATGGCATGGTGCATGTTTCAACTTGAAAACAGGAGATATTGAAGACTTCCCTGGTTTTGATTCATTGCCCTGCTACCAGGTTACAGTCACAGAGAAAGGTGAAGTTAAGGTAAGATCCTTCCAACAAATTAATTGAATGTTCTTATTGATAGTTATTTGAATTGTCATTCATGCATTCATTCATAATATTATCATTCACTGTTGTGGAAAGTATCATGAACAAACCTGTACACTTTAGAATTGTTCAATTCTTCATCTACCAACCCTCACTTAGTCAGCATGGCTGACTACAGCCTTAGCCTTTCTCACTGTGTGTTAATATTTGTTACCAACCAAATCTTACCGGAGATGTCAACTGCTAAACAAATAATTCAGCAACAAACCCATTTAATAGTATTCCGTAATTAAGTGGCTCTAATACTTCCATATTATTTATTAAAATAATCAAAGAGTGTTTGTTTATTGCCCATTCTTAGGGTCCTTTTAAATATGCTGGCTTTGTGAGCAGAAAAGAATTTGATCTTATTTAAAACTAGCAGTACCCAATGACTTCATCTATGTGGAATTTAACAAAAAAGTTATTGTTCAGTTCGCATTTACACTGTACTGGACAGTACATGGACATCGAATGGACATTGAATAGACATTGCAATATTACTTTATTTCATAATTCTAAATTGAAAGTGGCCTAAGTTACTTCTCAATACACAAGCTATCTGCCAGTGAAAGTCCTTTCAAAATTGGTTCAGCCGTTCCAGAATAAGCCGGAACAAACAGACAGACAGACAAAAATTGTAAAAATTGTTATTTTGGTATATGTACCATGTATACAAACATATTATGCATTTGGTAAAAAGAGGTTGTTTGAATATTACAAACAGATACTCCAATTTTATTTATTTGTATAGCTAGACCTTTTTTGGTGAGACAATGCTTGACATAACAAAATGTTAATGTAAAACTATACTTCATTGAAATGTGCTAAATTATCTCTATAAATAATAATAATAATAAATAACCCATTAACCATTTCTCTGTTGGAATATGGGTTACCTCTCATATTGAGAGGGTTAAGGCCACAGTCTGCCACAGTGGCCAAGTGCTATTGGTGTATTTGAAAGGAACCTTAGCAAAAAATAAAAATAAAATCTATGCTATAATTAATCCTAAACTGATTAAATTCAGCAATAATTAACATGGTCCACTAAGTAACAGTTCTTAATTTATTTTGGTATAAAAATATAATTTTCTATATTACCAACCAGTATTTAATGTATCATGTGTCCCCGAATCAGCTTGTCCAATGATCTTTGTTTCTAAGTTACTAAAGTACTAAAAGGACAGTTTATTTTAACACTTCGCGCTAAATAAGATCTTTTACCTTCACAATTTCTTAGTTTCTTTTAACATATAATTAAAGTCTACATAGAAACAAGTGAACGTATGTGTTATGTAGCCTATAAAGTTTGTTATGACTTTAATAAAAATGGAATGGAAACATAAAACGTAACATCACGCCTGTAATCCCCGGAAGGGTAGGCAGAGGAGTGCAGTACACGTTTCACCAGTTACGTTTAAGTCCCATGGAATGGGTCGTGAGCCTATTGTCAAACAACGGGTACGATTCCAAACTCTTGAGTCCCTATTAGAAATTCTGAATTAGAAAAATCCAATAGCACCCGACCCGGGATTTGAACCCAGGACCTCTCGATCGGCAGTCGCGCTTGCAACCACTCGACCGTCGAGGCAGTAAAAGCAAGAAGTAAAAATAGAAGATGTAAAGTAAGTCTGCTATAACCCATAGCCATACCCACCCCATATAGGAAAAAGGTGTGACAATATGTACGTACAGAGTAATATACGTAATACACGTAAATTGATTCATTAGAACTAAATGATGTTTCTTTACGGGTTTGACACAAGCCGTGTTCGGACTGGGAGTGCTTGCAATAATAGTGACTGGAATCGCAGTTTGGGTATATGCGTAATACTGTACGCTTATGTGTATCGGAAGGAAAGATAAAGAAAGATAAATGTAAAAGATAATAAATATATTACACATCTAGATTGATTGTTCAGTGTATACTAGGGTTGCCAGATATTTTTTCAGTTTGTAACAAACTAATAAAATGGACAAAAAAGTCGGGTATTTCAATTTTTATCCGGATCAAACGAAAAACAACGTTGTTTAACAAAAGTTTCGCAACTGCTTGGAAATTTTTGAAATTTATTTGCGATTTGAAATTTAAAACGAACATGTTGGCGAGAATGTTATTTTCTGTGAAATCATATCGTAATAACGAGCAGCCTAAGAAATTACCGTAGAACTGTAGAAAATCGTTTATTATCGGTACCTTATAATCGTTCTATCGATGCATTATGTCGCTCACTTGACTTCCATAAAATTGCCGTTTATTTTTGCTCAATCTCATCGCCAATCGCTCAATTTCAATGTGAATCTCAACAAATGACAAAGCAGAGTATTTAATTCAATTTCCGCATTGTTATTTCTAGCGAAAACATTGTATAATGAGGAAATAATCAAAATACGTACTTGTCGACTGTAGTACGATCGACTTGACAATAACAAATAGAGCACTGTTAAAATACAGGACAGAGTCCCGATAAGACATTTAAATTTGTGTTTGTTGTGCCACGGAATGTCCCGTGTAATACGAACGTTTTGCATCACTAGTGTATACTCTCATTTATTGAGATCTGAATAGCAAAGTATGGTTCATAACTAATTATATACTTCATAATCTCGTACTGCTATTCTTATTTCATCATGGTGGGGTCATTTATGGGTGCTTTCTCATTATAAAAACAATTCTCTAAGGCGTGGACAGACCCACGCGCATTTGCCCGGCGTGTTAGACTGGCCGTAAAACTCTTATTCTGAGACCTATGTTCCAACAGTAGAATTATGAAAGGATCGACAAAAAATAAATCTTCAAATTTTTGTCCTATTTTGAATATGGTAACCTTAACTTAAATAGTTGTAGCCAATGTTTGTCAGATTCTCCAAAGATTTCTGCAGTTGTAATGTTGAATCATATTGGTGTTCATTAAAATGTGTTTTTGAATCTAATTCAATACCGACTTTTTAATTGCAACTGTCACAACAATCTGATAATCAAAGATAAGCTGCGGCGTGTCTGTATGGCTGCTGAATAGATAAATTTGGCTAAATAATCAATTTTATTTAGGTCTGACGATATTGTCTTTTGAATGTTCTGGAAATGCTTCATATACCTACTTAAACATGAGTCTTTTACGCCTTGGTTTGTGTTCCTTGCGATTTTAACTATGTCTTCTTTATATGCTTGCTACAATATTTGTTAGGCCAGATCCTTTACGGGATAGGCAGAAAATACCGAATGTCATAATATATCTATACTATTACAGACCTTGCTTCTTCAACATACGTCACTCTCTTCATATATCCACGCAGGTTTCGGAGATTTCTTACTCTCTTTTCACCCAGAGAGTTACGAGCTACTATCATTAATTTTATGATGTACCTAATTGATTTTTAAAAACCATAGCGTGGTGAGCTGTTCTTTCGTTCAATAGGCGAGTCGTTCTTTGAACTGAATTGAGAAATATACGAGTATATGTACATGATATGTGCCCACATGGGCAGGAGCTATGAATAAAGTCAAAATTTTTTTTTTTGTGCGAACTATCACAAATCTTGTAACGTTATAATTTTTTTCTACTGACCGGCTTGTTTAATAAACTAGTCGTATTTATTTGTGTTTTCTAAAAATAACCCGCGAAAGTTTTGTATTACAATAAAATTATTTAACGATTAAACAATATCAGTATTAGATATATACATATGTATAATACCTCATTGTCACTGATTTTTCACATAGTATCAAATGAAATGAGGCAACAATACACATGAAAATTGTTTAAAAGGATGATGTCATTCCTTCCTATCTTTATACATATCATTCACTCGTCTACACTCCTCATTCTTGACTAAAACAATTGTCGCTGACTAAATAGGAAAAAAACTTATACATTTGACAAAACTAGCTGATATTTAGATATGGTTTAAGACATTTATTCTCATTAAGAATTTAACAAAATTCCTAAACCTAACATTTATTATAAAACAAATATTTGTGCTTAGGAATGTACGTGCAAAAAGCGGTGGTATTTTTGAAATTAATTTTGCCATCTTACCCTCATAGCACTCGATCGGGCTCGGGCGTGGTTGGAATGCATGAGTAAATACAAAGATGTATCTCTGTACGTAAGATGTCTAGAAGTGGCTCATTAAGTTTGTGAATGTGAGTTTACATTTCTCATTTTCATATCATTATTTTGACGGTTAACATTTATATTTATAATTGCGTAGATTGAATAGATTACATAAATGTACTTTTATTTAAAATTATTAGTAGATTTACAAGTATTTGGGTATTTATTATATTTAATGTTACAAAAATGTTTTATTAAAGGTAAAAGTTATTATATTAGTATAATTATTTACTTATACTACTTTGTGAATATTATGTGCAGATAAACTTGATATCTATCTAATAAAATGGTGGGGAGCGGCGAATTTCTATTATCTACAGACAACTGCTCATATTCTTCAGATGTGCGCTGGTGAAGTGTGACATTGTACTACACATCTCTGTCTACCCATTCGGGGTTTACAGGCGCGATATTATGTATAAAAACAGTCACATTTTGAATATGACTACAAGAAATATGTCACGTGAATGGTCCATAATAATCTTCATAATTGTTTTGTGTGAAAACGTATTGAGTTTACTATCTGTCGCTGCACAATTGATATTTTAATGCGATAAAAAAAAATTAACTTTTCTAAAGATTTTGTTATCTTCTTTCTGATAATTAGTTCGAAACCCTTCATGTATTTAAGAGTTATGTGATTTTTTCGATCCAATCAGAAACATCCTAAAAGAAGGCCAGACCAAGAGTATCTGCTACCGTTAGTAGACGACCATGTATGACAACATTTAAGGTATTACAGAAGATGAAAGTACTTTTTTATGATCTCTAAATGCTAGACAAAGGATAGTAGAACACTCCCACATTTTTCCAGTTACGTTTGCGTCCTACTTTATTGCCATACACTGGGCACACATCTAGATTTCTATGTATTTGTCTATGTATATTAATAATAGTATTTTGAGGTAACTCACATACTTATAAACCTTTATTACGCAGAGCATGTTGTATAGTCTGTGATAAACTACATATGTGTATACTTTTTTAAACACATTTCTGTGGATAATCCCACAGCCAGCCAAAGAACAAACAGCTGTGTTCATAACACAAATATTGATCCTGGGTTGAAATCAAGTATAACCTTCAACTCAGCAGGCAAGGTCACTAGCGACTGGACGTAACGCAGGTCAAATTATTTCGTGTAATGTATGTATGTACTCGTATGTAAGAAAGTTTGGAAAAAAATTGGTATCAATTTGTCGTCAGGTCAGGTCATCTACAAAGCAGGTAGAAAGCAGCAATAAATAAAATCGTCACCGTCAACCTTTCTCGGTCTTTTGTTGGACATAGACCTCCTGAAAAAGGATTTTTGCCCATAATCCCATGCTGGATATGCTAGTTGAGAATAGCAGTGCATTGTTTCTCGTATCGCCTATACTGCG
Organism: Parelbella ahira ahira; assembly: GCA_018244795.1. Classification (NCBI taxonomy): domain Eukaryota; kingdom Metazoa; phylum Arthropoda; class Insecta; order Lepidoptera; family Hesperiidae; genus Parelbella; species Parelbella ahira. Next base: position 5,914 of record DWME01003087.1, on the reverse strand, counting down.
TGCCGTATAAAGAATGCCTATTATCTCAAAATCTTGAGTATTAAGAATGTTTACATATCACGTGATAGTTTAAATATTTTTTGCACTCTACGTTATTTCTTCATACAATATAATACAAATACTTTATTGCATTTCATATAAAAATACAAAGTACAGAATAACAGAATTTGGTAAAAACAAAATGCGGTCTTATCGCTAAACGAGCGGTCTCTTCCAGACAGCCTTTACTGGAGTAGTAGGAGCTTATTTATAAGTTCCTTCCAGTAAGAAAAGGAAGGTGAAGAAAAGAAAAGAAAGTAGGCAGGGCATACAACATTGTAGCGTAACACATTTGCAAAAACATATTAAAGAATGTGGTAATGTAGCATAAAACGAGCTTAGAGACGAATTACAGAGACAAATAAAAAGCGTTAATATATTGTTTACAAACAGCAAAATTGTATCGACCTTGTCCAAATTAGGTGTGTTTCATGTGCATCGCTGAGCTTACTACTAAATTCAAGACTGTTGTCGAAGGTCGCGCATGACGTAATAAATGTGAGTCAGTACATACTAAATGTTTTTTATGTAACAACACAATATCATACGTGTATTTCTCTGAAGGGATAGGCAGAGGGGTGTAGTATACTTTTTACTCGTTTTGCTACACGTTTGCTGTCATACACCGGGCGCAAATCCAGAGTGAACTAGGCACCTACTAACGGGAGTTTCAAGTTAGAAAAACGGAATAATATTTTGATAAACTAGGGGATCAAACCCCCGATCAGCAATCGCGTTTGCAACCACTACTCCATCGAAGGAGTGTATTCGATATTTATTTCTATCAATTAATTTTAAAGGGATTGTGTTACGGATCAGTGGCTAGTACCTACCTATTTTAATGTTGAATAGGTATCGGAGATCCGAATAAATTTATTTATTTATTAAGTATCGGAGATCCGATAAACATTTAACATTAAAATAGGTAAGATAAGTAGATAATTAAACCACAAATGCTTTGCAAACCAACCACCAAATGCGGGCATCTGTGTTTAGTGCCTAATTGACATTTGAAAAAAAATTGGCGCCAAATTGAACGCGCGCATTTGACAGTTGAACAACGAATAATAAACTCGTACCCACTTAATTCACCAATTCCGTCGTTGTCTTTGCTAAAAGTTCTTGAATAAATATTCTATGAAAACAATGAAACCATTACGTTTTAAGATAAAATACGTTCTGTAACGATAAAGTAAAACTTCATAAAGAAATGTGTACACCATTAAGGTCTCTAAAACGTGTGCGGTCTGCCAGCCCGCACTAGGCTAACATGACAAAACTTAACCATTCGCATTTTGAGAGGACACCTGTGTTCAATAATGGAACGGTAAAGGTGTGATGACAATAATTAACGTATTTAATAAACATTTCAAAGTTTTCTACTACTGACTTAACAGGGAGTGATATAAAATAGAATCGTATAAATTGTTACAATACTAACTGGATAAGAATGTGACATAAACTGATAATTTAAAAGATTTTGTATATCTACTTTTCCAGGTTAAAGCAAAAATCAGCGATTTGAAATCAGAGAAACGAATCAAGGAAGTGGAAGTTTCATCGCCATGTCATTGCTCTGACGATGCTGCTGTGGTAGTAGTGGGCGGAGGACCGTCAGGAGCTACCTGCGCTGAAACTCTCAGAAGCGAAGGATTCATGGGACGTATCATTTTAGTTGCTAAAGAGAAGTATTTACCATACGATAGGATCAAGGTATCTAAAATAGGAGTGGTCACAGATATAGAGAAACTTCAAGTACGTTCTCAGCAATACTATGATGATGCAAAAATTGAGATTATCAAAGGTGTTGAAGCAGTCAAAGTGGAACCTCAAGAACGTCTTCTCCATCTCAGCAATAATACAAAACTTCGGTTTAATGCACTCTATTTAGCTACCGGCGCTAAGCCCCGTGTACCTGATATACCCGGTATTGATCTGAAGAACATTTTCACAGTCCGAGATTATGAAGATTCGATTAACATTTTATCTACTTTGGGCTCTGAAGGGGACAAGAACGTCGTAGTTTTAGGTCTTAGTTTTATCGGCCTGGAGTCAGCTGCATCTTGCGTTTCAAAAGCCAAATCGATGACTGTCGTTGGTACAGATAAAGCACCCTTGGGTCAGATATTCGGAAACGAAATTGGACACAGTCTTCGCAAGTTGTTCGAAGAGAAGGGTGTTAAATTTCATTTCGGGACCACCATCGCGAAATGCAATGGCGAGAAAGGTGTTATCAAGTCCGTTGACCTCTCGAATGGCACCACATTACCAGCTGATATGCTTATTTTGGGCGTGGGAACTACTTTTTACACGGACTTCCTCAAAGATAGCGGTATCGACCTGAAACCTAACGGTGCCGTTAATGTTAACGATAAATTGGAAACAAACATAAAAAATATATACGCCGGCGGTGATATCGCCTTCGCACCAGTTTTCGCGAAAAACAATGAACAGATGAGCATTGGTCATATTGGGTTGGCGCAATATCACGGCAAGACCGCAGCTATGAATATATTGAAGAAGGACACCGTCTTAAAAACGGTGCCTTACTTTTGGACGATGCTGTTCGGAAAGTCAATACGTTACGCCGGCTGCGGTAGAGCCGCCAGCTACCAAGTGGAGGGCAATGTCGATGAACTGAAATTCGTCATCTTCTTCTTCGATGAAACGGAGAGAGTGAACGCTGTTGCGTCATGTGCGCGTGATCCAATCGTATCACAATTCGCTGAACTATTGTATCAAGGGAAGTCTATCTACAAAAAAGACCTTAAAGACAACCCGTTCTTCTGGACCAAAAACATTCATTAAAACAAGAGCATTTTTGAAGTGTGAACGGATGTTTGTATGTTTGATATATGTAAATGTTAATGAAACATGTTAAATGAAATCTAGGTACTTAAAATACAATAAACGTTAAATCAGTTGGCTCTGACATAAATTGCATATTTTGTCAGAACCAATTCTTTTCAATTAACACAAAGTATTAACTATAATAAGGAATATAAAAACTATATATATATACATATTATGTATATATATATATTGCTAGTTTAATCCAGTGTTGGACCGGTAGCAAAGACTATAATGATTTGCTATGGGTTCTACAGTAAAGTTCAGTGTTACTAAGTATTAAAAAAACTAAACATTCAGTATATTTGTTTGCCATCCATAGGTTACAATTTTACTGGTGTTTGATAGCACAGTAGACCACTATAGACCCTGTTGGATGCTCGCAAGTACAAAAAGCGATGAGATTATCATGGCCGTTTAGAATAATTTGCATTAAAAAATTTCAAATAAATGGTGATACTACATAAATAACTGTGTAGGCGGGGCCTTTTGCGCGGGGTTCCAAAAAATTCCTGTGTTTGTCTTACGCTAATTATTACGCTTCTCCATATATATTTAACAGTAATACCTATAGGTGCTTACACAGAAATGGCAAAGTTAAACGAGCTTTTAAATGTGATTGTGATATAGTTATAAGCACTGATATGTCACATATTTATAATCTTTCTGTTAAATAAATGTTTATAAAGCTACCAATGTTTTACTTCATATTATATTCAATTGCTATTGAAGTTGGATATGACATTTAAACTGGTTTCCAATGGAATATATATGACTGACAAAATGTTTCATCATCATTAGCAAATTGCTGAATAAACAGAACACCCAGAAATAAGATAAACATTGTTCATAAATTGGAAAAAATGTATGTTGACTGAGGCGCTGAAATTTAGTTTTATGAAAGAAAGATTTAGTGAATTTATTTGGCAGTTAATGCTCTTTGCTCATCCCTAAGGGCCTTGGTGTAATGTTACAATAAGGATATAGACAAGCAGCTTCACTCTACAGTTTGCAGCATCACTGATTTAGCAAAACGCATCATCCTGCTCAAATCAGAGGGGTATTTATATTGCATGGTTTATAATGTCTAACTGTATGATGGCATAATGCAGCTGGGAACACTAAATTAGGTACCTTCTGCCCACACTCTAGATAACAAAGAATAAAATAAATAAATGATACATTAAAAAATTGTTGATGCTGTTCTGTAATGTTTATATGTATAAATTAAAAATTAAAGACAGACAAATTTATTATACACTATATATTTAACTATGATGACACTACATATACAAATCTTTATTCCCATTTTTCCCCTACACGAAGATGTTGCAATCGTTCATAAATTGTGACATCGTTTTTGAAAAGCCTTCTGGATGTGTCTAAGATTTTTTGTTTTCTTTGCTCTGGCTTTCCAAGTGCTTTAGCATGTCCGCTACTTTCAGCCTGAAAACAATATTTAATAAGATTAATAATGCGATTGTCCTAACTGTAAAAATTCAAGAATAATACACAAAATATTACGTACCTCTGTGAGATACGGGTGCCTCAAAAATAACATATTTCTTTCTTCTAATTCAAAATCTTCTCCAAGACGTCGAAGATCAGTCGGTGTAACCCTCCTTACCAAACGATATTTACCTTTGAAAATATTTCCATTAGGCAAATAATTACGACGGAAAAGAAATTGTGTTAGCCTCATATCTATAACTTTAAGATTTGAAGAGTAAGCAAATAACTAGAACTTTACTATGCAAAATTTATTATGTCAGAAATTCACAAGCACATTTCCATGACAACGGTGACAGCTACAAGATTATAAATTCACCATAGTGTAAATATTGCGATCCATTATTATCTCTGTAATTAAAAAGAATTATTAAAAATATGTCACCTTGAAAAATAATACAAAAAAATTTTTCAAGAACATTGAGAGTATACATGCGTTTGTTAATTTTTAACTGGCAGTTGTGTATATGTATAAACATATGTATAATTTATACACTGCTTGAATCGGCTTGTCTAATTTTGTCTATGCTGTTCTAATAAACTTTGACTATGGTGTATTATGGCTGCTGTCTGATGTAGAACAGTGGTTTTTTTAAATAATAGTTTAGAGGATATACAGTTAATCGAATGTGAAAATAGCATAGGAAGTAAAATAGGAACAAATGGCTACTAGGGGGTGATTGTAGTGTGGTGATTGGAGCGACTCTTTTTCTGGTAAGTTGGTTCTATTCGTCTATAGTTGTTTCCGTATTTGTGAAAGCTATATTGTTATTTTACTAATAAAAAACAATATAATTTGCTGGATATACAAACAATAAAGATAAATAATTTCGTTGAAAGTGTTACAGAAGCGCATATTGTTTGCCACATACTAAAGTTACTTGGGAGGAGATACCCTTTCACTTCAATTATTATATTATTTTCGTGCTCTACTTACTGCAAATTGTTTTTTACAATCATTAACAGTTTATCTTTAGATATTTAGAGAGCTGTGTTAATCACGTACATGTTTATCCTGATAAGTTCTGCTGTAATGAATAACCTACTTGGCAATATTATTTTATTAAAAATCATCAGACGGTTTATTTTTTTATAATTATATTATTACTAAAATAAATCCATTTTCTCATTTTCTTTATCTGTTATTGGCGTCTGTTATTACTTATTTTGAACATTTGGTGTTATCAATATTTTCCATATATGAAAAACAAGGGTTCTTTAGAAAAAATTGTTAGAAACTAATTTATGTTATATATTTATGTATGCATTTATATCAAATATATATACATCTATAATTTTGTTTATATATTCATATACATTATCTTATATATGATACAATAATATATGTACATATACTTTCTTATCATACACACTGAATTAGAGATATAAGAATTATTATTATTAAGTAAATATCTTTTCAATGAGTAGACTTAATTCTGTCACACACTGCATACACAGAGTTCATAGTTAGCAAAAATATGTAGATTGATATTGAGATTGCAACATGTTCTAAGTT
>DWME01003086.1:0-19151 GCA_018244795.1 Parelbella ahira ahira | reverse complement strand
AGACTACGGCCTTAACCCTCTCAATATGAGAGGAGACCCATATTCCAACAGTGGAATGACAATGGGTCGATTATTATGTCAACGTCCGACCCAGTGCGCGAGTTTATATCTTCACATTAGGTTTCTTAGGTTGTTGACAGAGAGCATAGAATGTAAAGTATCTCTAAGTATAGAGACCTAACGTGCTTCTTCTACGTTCATCACTCTCATCATACCCGCACGCCGGTTTCGGAGACTTCTAACTCTCGAGCCAGAGCTACTGAACACTAAAAAGTAAAATTGAGTAACTGTGTGTAAGAAAAACAAACCAGTGTACATTTTTTAACTCTTTAATAAACCTTTTTTGTGCTTTGATAGTGGTAATAACAAGATATGATCTTACGCAATACTTAAAGCCAGGTTTCATTACATTTCCCTAATTCTAAAATTTTTCATTTTGGGTTGCTATTACACAAAATACAGGAAATTAAGAGTTTTATATAATATCCAAATATTTAAAGGAAATTTTTCAAAAAATCAATGTCTACATGTATGTACACAGCATCCCTCGTTGTCACAATTCAGTCCTGATGTTTTGTATTTGCAATACGCCCTTATGAAATTCCGGTTCTCATTATTTTTTATTTCAAACGTTTCGGTAACAGATTTACATTGAGAACTTATAAAACCTTTTTCAGCAGTGACATATTTTTGTAGCTAATTATATCTATGAAAATGATTTCACAGTAATGTGTGTCCTATGTCCTATTGAACTGTAATGAAAAATACCTAATAGAATCAAGCATATGTGTACGTAGTACGTGTATGTAGCAAATTGAATCTCCTCGTTTTATTCTAAAATTAATTTGACATTGCAAAAAACTTTCTACAGCGTATGATTTACAAAATGGAAGAGGGTTCATTAATAAAATAAAATTTACACTGGCTGAACACAATAATTGTGCAATTACAAAAAAAAATAAAAGTTAACACACAAGGTTCTAAGACGAGTAAATAATAATGCACTAATAATGCAACTAATAATAATAATGTACATTATTACATTATTAATGTACATACATCGAATAACCAAGTTTTAACTGATATGCCATTCAAGCCGAAGTGAGCAAGAAAAGTAATCAAATGTTCAACATATTGTAACACAGCTCTTATCTTGCTGCACGTTAGTGCACAGCCAAGTTGCAACACATATTTGTTAAAATCTCCCTTTAAATCGATGGACCGTATACATAACGTGCAAAATTATTATTACTAAACGTACACCTATACGAAAAATGTACATGCATGATTCAATCCCCAAATAAATTTATATATACTTATATTTATAACGATAACTTATTATGTATTTATTTCTACGTGCATATAATATTGAGCAGATTTTCTTTTCTTCTCTTTATTTACAAACATCAATAACAGTGTTTTAAGCATGTTATGTTTTGTCTCTTTCCCCCATAATCGATTTACAACACAATCGAAAGAGATATAACGATCCATAGCTAAAACATTGCTACTACACTCTTATGAATATATACATACATATACATATATCTGCATTTAAATTGCAATTTGTCATAAATTTTATGTGCCATTTGAATTTATAGGTACGTCGTTTTTTAAAACTAAACATTTATTAACACAATCAAATCTTATATACATTTAAAAATAATTACTATCACATTGCTAAATTATACACCTTAACGTTAATGAATCAGCTAAGAAGAATCAATAGAGTCTAAGATGAATCACACGCACAAATCAGAAACATCAGGGAAACAGTTCTTTATAAGTGAACTTCGATGTAATTTTATTTGCCATTTCCGTGAACAGATCGGCGAGACTGCGTTCCAGGACCGGACTGATTTCTTGCAGGAACACTTGGGAGTTCTCGTTTATGATCCTGTTGGTGGCTGGCCCGAGAACTGGATCGCCGTCGAACAAATTGGTCAGGTATATAGATGACTGACCAACGCGCAGTTTCACTTTGAACGGATCGAAATTGAGGTACTCGTCATCTCCGCGCTTTTCCTTGTGGCCTCTCATCGTGACATTGCAAGCGTAGTCCTCTGTAATGTGAAAGCGATTCTTATATCATTAAACCAGGTTCCTCATGGGTAAGTAGATCACACTGAGTGCCATAAATTTCTATTACTATGTATAAATATGTCGTATCGTGAGCAAAGTGATTTTTATCATCATCATCATGAGCCTATCTCAGTCCACTGCTAGTCATAGGCCTTTCCTAAGGACCGCTATCGCTCCTTGTCCTATTTCTTGTTCATATCAATTTTATTTTACTGAAATTTAATTCTTATTATAAACAAGTGGTGATAGCCTAGGCGCCTGAGATTTCCGCTTCTCACTCCGGAGGTCTAATCTATTGTCTGCTTATCTAAAATTAAACATAACGCTCTATAACGGTAGAGGGAAGTCTCGTGACGAAACTGACATACTTTGCATTTCTCCATAAAGGTTTTAGCAATTGGACAGCTTCGTAATGTAAGGCATTAATTATCCTCACAGCGAAGGACTGGAATGAGACAGGCTGATGATAATATTCTTCTTAACTCAGTTGGCCATGTCGACATCTCGTATACTTAATGTTTTAATTAGATCTCCGTAAATTAATGGTAATGAAATAAATTTAATTAAAATACAATTGCATATCATTCAATATTATTGAGTCTGTTGAAATTTTAGCTGATTTAATAACGTTTAGTTCTAAAATTTAGTATTCGATAGTATTTCTCACCTTCATCATAATCAACATCATCATCAGCCTGCCTCAATCCTGTGCTGGTCACAAGTTATTTAACATTGTTTCTCACGTGAATATTTAAATTCCTCAGCTTTTTTTATTATTTTGCTGTCATATATATTTTACTTATATACATTCACCAGCTATGTGAGAAGGCAAAAAGTACAGCTTTATTATTACGGTTTTAACGTCACGCCTGGTCCTCACAGAGTAGGCAAAGAGCACAGACCGGCTCTTGATGTCCTGCGCAGGCAATATTATAATAATAATGACACAAGGTATACGTACTGAAGTGCCCAGTGATGTTCCCCCTGCCCTGCAGCCGCAGCAACAGCACGTGGATGTCCATCTTGTACTTGCCGTTGAAGTCCAGCCGCGGCAGCAGCAGCTTGAAGTCGAACCGGTTGTTGTCCAGGTCCGATCTGGAATTATTGATGAACAAAGTTTCTAATTAGTATACGTAAATAACAGTGGAATAGTAAAAGGGTCGAGGAAGGAATAACTACATACATACTCGTATGTCACGAAGTGTAACATGAAATCTCAAATGTCCAGTAATAGCCCTAATACTTTTATTCATTATAATTTATGTGGATTTTTAGATTAAGTCACGTATCACGTAATTAAAAAGTATATTTAGTACTCGTGTCTCTCTGCCTACGCTATAACGGACCTAGCGAGACGACAATATAACAATAATACATATTATATATATATAAGTATATGACACGACACACCCTTGTTAACAATAAATGAATTTGAATTATAAGTTGTGACGATTCCATACTAAATAAGATGTACGTACGTAATACAATAAGTGATCTCTACAATATTATATTAATGACCTAACCTGCCCCATAAAAGACCTGATGAATTTATTAAATAATAATAATATGAAAAACTGCTTACTTTAATTCTTCAATAATGAAGTTGCTGGGACCCCTCACTTTGACGTCATTGACTACGGCAGTCAGCTTGGCGCCCTGCGGTCCCCTCGCCAGCGCGATCTGCCCCAGGGACAGCGGCTCGATCCCCGGCACGTCCAGCTCTGGGATGCCCTGAGAATGAAGTAAAGTATGATTTATTTAGAAGCATAACGTATGTATCACTTTGAAATAAATAAAATACATCGAGTATGAGTAGGTTCGAGTACAAACAAGTAATTTATTTTCTATAGAGTACGTTTTTAAAATTCTTAGGTACGACATTTATTACGTAAAATGTTTCTAAATTATAAAATAATACAAATGTATGCTGGTATTAATATAATTAAATAATTATTAGAAGGTACTTTATATATTAAGGATTAAAAAAACATCTGTTTATCCGCATTAGTAATTCTGAAACAAAAATGCATTTATACTAAATAATTTAATTATTATATGAAGTTAGGTGTGGTTAAAATTATACATTTCTTAGTCCTGATAATAAATTTTCGTAAATCGGAACGATATTACGATTTAGTTTCTAACAGGTTTTTTCTCATTCTAGTAAAATGAAAATTTGTCGAGTACATTTCATCAACGTTTTTTTGTGTAGGTGAAAAAGATATGTTATCTATAAGAAGACATTTTAGACATTTTAGAAGAACGGGCAGGCGTGGCTATATGATAATAAGAGTTTTTTTTAAACATGCAATTAATTAATATATGTGACTAAAATTTTCGCTTAACATTGACTTTTATGTACCTAACTATGTATTTATGGAAATCGACATTTACTTACAAGCAAAAATAAGTAAATTAAAAAATCTAGGTGTGATTTAGGTAAAGGACGAACTAACACTGCATTAAACATAATATGTAAACCTAAGTGTGTTTATCGTAGACACAGCGTGTGTCGTCTCAACACACTCGTGCCATGACGAAATCTCTGTGACAATGACATACTTTCCAATTCCCTCGCAAATATTTTCAATACGCTTCAGCGATTTCTTGTTTACAACGAAGGTTGCGTTTCTTACAATCGTGTCAAATAAAAAAATATTGCACAATAAATAACGAGGGTGTGTTTATAGAGGTTATAAACAGTTCTTTTAACGAACGCGATGTAATCATTTTCAGATACACATATACGAGTATGTGTGCTTTTGCGTTTGCGTGTTCGTGCGGGTGGGCGTGTGTGTGTGTACGTATGTACATACGAATACATATGTATTTTAAATATATATTTAAACTACTTAATAATAGTTGTTAAAAATCTTAAATTAATCCGTTTTGTTAAATGGGCTACCTACTATTTTTAAATTTTGCCACCGTCGCACACATTGAACAACAAACTATACATACATATATGTATATTAATAAGATATTACACAAATGTGGGCCCTACTAAATATTTTGGGAGCAATATCAGTACTTGTTTATTTATTTATTCACATTTCCTACGCTGCGTTTGCCAAGCCTCGCTCTCCACTCCAGAACACGTCTGCTCCAGCGGCTATCGGTTCTGCGACAGATGTGACCAGCCCACCGCGTAGCATAGGACGCCCTCCAGCTAGGCGGAGTGACGATATACGCAAAGTTGCTTAGTGGCGTGCCACTGGAGAGCCCGGTATTCAGCAGTGGACGAGAATAGGCTGATGATCATGATGATGATGATGATTCACACTTTATTATATACCATAAGCAGATATAACAAAGGTCAACCGTTGTTCACAGAGCCAAATGCGACTTACATTTTCATTCACAGTTCACGCGTACTCACGATATTCTATAGATACCAACTACTTAAAAGCGAATTGTCGAACATTTTTTTCTAGCAGTTCATCCATAACATATACCTACATATAATTCATGTCAACCATTGCTTAGTACGTTTTAATATCTAGTTAATACTCACTTTCATTGTCGTTGTCATAACTTGTACTCGTAAGTAAATAAACAGTTCACATAACTGTATTAAGATATGCTCTACATAGAGTGACGAATACTTTGACATTGTATGTAAAAATATACTCAGTAATAATAATAATGATTGTGCCGTCTTTCTTTATGGAAATGAAAACTGTCGAATAATTTCATTTCACTATTAACTTTATTTAGTCGCTATATCTGCATATAAAACGCGGAACTTATTAAAGGGATATTGGGAAATATTTTTTAATTTTTGTTCGTATTGTTAAAGAAATATTTTTTCGAAACGTAGCATATTATCCCTTAATCAATATTAATATTTCCATAGACCTCGAAAATATACATACATGACGTAAATTTTAAATAAAGCCCGGATTTATGACTTAAACAACCAAATACGTTATTTTATCATCACGCAAGGTCCTTCGACAAATAGGCAGAGTGCATTAAATGTAGGTATATCCGTTATATATAATATATATCCTTATTATGTATATTCAAATTCAAATTCAAACTGAACTCGTATTATTACTCAAAATTTAAATGTAGACTTTACGATCGTCAAAAGCCAATATACATAGGTCATTGATGATTGCGAAAAAAAACATCACGTTTGTAATATTAAATCATAGCATTGAAATGTTACCGACAATTGCTCAGCACGCCGCCGGTTATTGTAATTACAGCGTGAAAAGTAAGAGGATATCCTATTATGGCAATTTATGCGAAGAAATCGGCCCCTTATTAAGTAATGCGTCAGATGTTGCAACGAACAGCCTCGATAGTGTCAATTATAATAGGCTTTTTTATTAGTTTTCGTCAAGTTACACACACTAACGTACTTTAATTTCTAAAACAAATATAACACCATGAACGTATTTTTTGGAAGGGGCAGGTAGAAGTATACAATCTCATTAAATTTCGTGTAATTTCTAAATATATTCTATGTAATATTAATCTTCCTTAATAATGTATTATGTATGTAGATAAAGAAAAGCTGGATCTCCTAGTCGAGGAGGTCCAGCAGACCTAGCATTATCTTTATGTAGCATGTTTTCATTGTCTTTCAAAGGTCATTTTGAAATTTAAAGGTTACACTACGGACTTGATCTTCAACAATTTTGATAGCTTATCTTATCTGCGTCATAATCCAGATGCTTTGTTAAACTTCACAACTATCATAGAATGACTCCTTATGTAGTGAAACAATCTAAATTTCAATTTAATGGATTTCATCCATCAATGCCGGCGTTGGTACACGATATATTGAGATTTAAATTCAAACCAAATCAAAAACGTCATTCAGCGATTTGTGCTGTGAAGGAGGTACCGACGATGTTTAGTTTTGTGATGAGTTCCTTTCATCATCATCACCAAACAACCTGTTCAAATCCAATACTGGTCTCAAGCCTCCTCTCAGGGGATTTTGTCCATAATATTACCCCATCTTCATCACCGACCCTTTCATCGTTCCACTGTTGGACAAAGATGTCCTTTCAAGTCTTAAAGCCACAATCTGCCAGGCTAGCTAAATACGAAAGTTCAGACTCAGACAGTACACTTGTTTTATTATACTCTACCAAGATATTAATAAATACAAATATTAAATAACCAAACCATATTCCGCGTGACTAAGATACAAAAAATGTAAAGTTTTATCAGAAAACAAAGGCCAAATACGCAAAACCGTATGTGTTTGGTTGTTATACAAACACCTGGCGTGCTACTATCTTAAGGATATGACAATACTACGTGCTCAATGGGCTGATGATAACGCTTAACGGTAATGCTTCAGATGACGAACGTCGGGCGCATAACGTCAATGGGTGTCAGTATAAAATCTCTGGTCCAGCTCGGTCTGGATTCAGAGTATAAACAATGGAGCATTATCCGATTGCTCTCATAGTGATATTCATCGTGCTGCTACAGGTGAGAAAGCTTTTAAAATTTGCTACGTTAAAATATGCGAATATGCTAGTGTGTTAAAACAAATATTCAATTTTAAAATATAACAACTTTTTAATTAGCTAGTTATTGTTATTGCCAGATTTAATAATTAACGAAACTAAAACAAAAATGAAAGAAATTAGGTACCATTATTCGTTATTGGTCGTTCATTTCATGATAATTCGTATTTGCCAATGCAATGTAATAACCTAATTTATGTAATAACCTTATGTATTTCAATCACATCCTTTTTTTCAGTGCGGTGCATACGAAGCTAAAAGTTGTCGTAGTACAGTAATACGAATAGGAATACCCGGAAAGACAAACGTCACATTTAAATACCCGGACAAAGTAAAACCGGTTAAATTTGTTCCATATCCTTACCACGCAAGCAGTGATTGTTACGTATGCAACGGATCACACTGCCGGAAATGTAAACCGGGTGAACACGTACGAGTTCCACTCACTTCAAATAATGACGCTCCAGTAAAAACAAATATTATCATTAATCTTAAGCGACCAAAACACCATTCTGATGGGTCAGATAATAAAAATTCTTCTTCAAGTAAAGATGGAAAGGGAAAACCTTCAGATGGAAGCACTACACAAAAAGACGAAACAGTTGTTGTCATTCAGGACTCGTCATCGGCATCTGGTAAAAGCGGTTCATTTGCGTCGAACGGTGGTGGTGGCAAGACTTCAGCTTCCTCATCTAGCGCAGCCTCGACATCCCACACTGAAGTTATTGGTTCATTTGTCCAAGAGGCCCCGTCCGAAAAAAAACCTGGGGCAAATATTGAAAATATTTATATTGAAGATGATTCACATTCTAGTGCCAAATCAGCTGCGAAAAGTAGTGTTACCAATAAATCGCCTCCTCCGATACCTCAGCAAGTGCCAGCCGGTAATCCTTCATCCGTACCAAAATCTAATACCGAGCCATCGAAGACAAATCCTGAACCAAAAAATAATGCTAACTCTAACACAGATAATCAACCTGCACCGAATACTGGCGTAACACAAGACACAACAGAAAATAATGATGAATCAGAAAACAATGACAGTGCTAAAAATAGAGTCACATCTGCTGCGGAAGCTACTAGTATAGGATCGCCAAAAGGTGACGGACACAAAGAAGAAGAAAAGGCCGAAGCTGCCAGCAAAGCGTCGGCAAAGAATGCTGGTGATGGAAACAAAGAAGAAGAAAAGGCCGAAGCCGCCAGCAAAGCATCGGCAAAGGATGCTGGTGATGGGCACAAAAAAGAAGAAAAAGCGGAAGCCGCTAGCAAAGCGTCGGCGAAGGATGCTGGTGATGGGCGCAAAGAAGAAGAAAAGGCCGAAGCTGCTAGCAATACATCGGCAAAAAATGCCGGTGACGGACACAAAGAAGAAGATAAGGCCCAAGCCGCCAGCAAAGCATCGGCAAAGGATGCTGGTGATGGGCACAAAAAAGAAGAAAAAGCGGAAGCTGCTAGCAAAACGTCGGCAAAAAATGCCGGTGACGGATACAAAGGAGAAGAAAAGGCCGAAGCCGTCAGCAAAGCATCGGCGAAGGATGCGGATGCCGGACACAAAGAAGAAGAAAAAGCGGAAGCTGCGAGCAAAACGTCGGCAAAAAATGCCGGTGACGGACACAAAGAAGAAGATAAGGCCGAAGCCGCTAGCAAAGCATCGGCAAAGAGTGCTGGTGATGGGCACAAAGAAGAAGAAAAGGCCGAAGCTGCCAGCAAAACGTCGGCAAAGAGTGCTGGTGACGGGTTTGAAGAAAAAGAATTAGCTGTCAGCAGAGCTACAGGCAATAGTAACGATAATTAAAATGAGTAAATTAACAAAATAATTTGAAATGATAACATTGTAGTAGCTACGTAAATTAATTTATTAAACAAGAAGTTTTAAATTTAAATAAATACCATGATATATAAAGTACTGATAAAGTACGTGAATATTTTGAACACTTTTTTTATTATTGTTGCTGTTCTAACCATATATAAAATATAATTACATATTTATACGGCATAATATGCTTAAATTGCTCATGTGTTCAAATTGCCATGTCTTCAAAGTCTATTCCCATTGTCAATACAAGTCTTAGGAACATTGATTTGATTGAAGATTATAGGAAAAATAGGATTAAAATTCAGGACGCCGGATAAATATTTGTAAATGGTGTTCTTATCTTGTATTTCTTTACTAGTATGGATCCTTTTAAAGTATAATTTTCTATATATAATCCTTTAACAAGTTAATGTTCTAATCTCTGAATGTTTTCTGATATACCTAATATAAAAACTTTTCAACTCAGGCATATACAATTATTTCTCTGTGTGCGGTGTATGACAGTAGGTTCGCCACCTATTCCATGGTGGGACATAAGCCTATGGTGTAACTTTGTAGTGTATCACACTCTTCTGCGTATCCCTTTGGGAATGAAATTGGAGTTAAATCTATAATCATATGTCATAGGCACTCGATAAATTGTCACTTTAAAATGTTAGCTCAGTGTGTATTAGGTTACTCGTAACTCTTGCAGCCGATTTTATAATTATTTGTAAAAGGTAATAAAAGGTGAATAAGTATCATTTAAAGGCATCTTACAAATATAATATATAACGTTAAAATAACTCCACCGCAGGCCAGACAGAGTATTTTACATAGTGACAAGTTATGTAAAAACTAATAATTTTACATGGAGTTAGGCAAAAAATTATCCGATCTCATCTCCCAAATAATATGTTTTAGACAGGAAACGAAACTTGATCAAGTGGTCAGCTCAGTGGTCAAAATCTTAATTAGATTGGCAAAACCACTGAACCAATAGACCAGTGTATCACATATGTATGTACATATGTACCTTCATATATGGTGGATAAAGGCTTACCTTTATCATCTTTGGTCGCAGCTCTTCCACAGAGTTCATGATGCACTTGTCAACGTTAGGGTCATTGCGCTGGCACACTTTGATGTAGGACGCTGAAAATTGATGAAAATACTATACAGAACAAGTATCGTGTTATTGTACCAACGTACATTATATTCCCAATATTTTTTTCTCTATATTGTTCTTTATACCCGTAAAGTCTAGCAATCAGCATGAAGCCAACGTTGCAGACTACGGGCTTAACCAATATTATTCTGAAAGGAGACTTTGAAGTTTTGATAAGTAATCTAAATGACTTTTTAAAACCATTAGTTGCGTCATTGGTTTTAATGTTATAAACGATTAACTAAGCGGGCCCTACTTTGATATTTCTGCTTTCTTGTATTAATATGTACATATATACCGGTTTGTCCAGGGGAGATAAATCCGGTCATATATTGACTACCACCAAAAATGCTATTATTAAGAAGTAGTGATATCGTTTTGTAAGTGGGTAGGTAGTATGAACCTTTCGACAGGTTGAAATAATCATACTTTGAACCTGAACGTAGCCTAAATACTTTTAAAATATGTATACCTATTCAAAAACCTTTCCAGTGTGACTAAGTCAGTGATCTATGAAAAATTCAAATCAATATATACAGATCTAACAGATAATAAAAATAAAGCGAAACTACTAAGTTACTTAACCTGAGAAAGAATGAAAAGTCAATTCTAAAAACCGCAGAAAAATCTAAATAAGGTAAAAAGTTACATATATGACTAACATCACATAACATTATAAAGTCATTAGTATCTACTATTTTGTGAAAAACCATCAACAATGCTATTGGGGACGTACAGCGCCATCTATTATCAAATAGTGAAAGTAAACACATTTTCATGTAATGTTAACTAACGTTCACGAATAACTCGTGCGCGAAACCATGACACGCGCGTGAATATTATATTACAGTGGGGAATTTATGTAAGGCGAAAATCAATCTGCTATCAGATTCTCTATTAGATTTAAAGATATTATTGGCAATAATTTAATCCTATTATATTGAAAAATAACGGCATTTAATGATTAAACGATTACATACATATACAAGTAGGCAGGTGTCATGTTATCGTGCACGGATTATACTTTAAGTAACGTTGTGAACATCAATTCGTTTTAGTAATTGTAGTTTGTATACGTTTGGTACACTGACCGCGTTTTAGTGTCATTTTCAACTCGAGCAAATTATGATACAATTTGATACACATTTTGTAACGTATGATGTAAACAACCTCACTATTATGACCGACTGTTGAAATAATCGACAGTGTGGAGATAAACACATTATATTTGTAGAAGAAGTGCATTGTTTTGTAAAAGTAACAGCCCGCCTATAATCCCCGAAGGAGTAGGCAGAGGGGTGTATTACACCCCTACGTTTCATCAGTTACGTTTACGTCCCATGGAAAAGGTGGTGAGCCTATTGCCATACACCGGGCACAGATCCTGACTCCGAATCACTACTAGAAATTCTATATTAGAAAAATCTAAAAGTATCCGCCCCGGGATTTGAACCCAGAAAGTCTCTGTCGGCAGTCGCACTGCAACCACTCGACGAACGAGGCAGTCAATAGTATAGTCTTTCTTCTATTATTGTTAACTGATAATTACTAAATGTTATAAAGCCATAAAGCCCTTAGTAACATTATCCAATAAAACCGTAAGAGAGAAAATAGCGAAGTCAAATCGAAACTTCTCCTATTTTCAGGATGTGAATCATTTGGAACAGTTATTATTAATAACAATTAATATGAGCATTAAATAGCATTAATAACAATTTGTGCACTTAGTATGTATAAATAACAATTGCTATAATTTCATATATAATTCGCCTATTACTAAAATAATTAAGTCCGTCATATTTCATAAAGTACAAACGGCAAACATGTAAAAAAATAGAAATTGTTTTGATAACAATTGCCTGAAGGCAGAACTTGTTGTAGATGTTGTATCTCTGACAGAACTGAACATATATTATACCACTGTGTTTTGCTACGCTGTGGGAATTATTTAATATTGATATATTGGTATATAAAGATGGAAAATCTAATAACTTCAACACTAAATCCGATACGCTAATATTGGAAATACGAAATGAAGCGTATGTTAATAAATCTTTAACTCTATATTTAATACTATATAATGTTAAAGCGGCGTGCGCTTATGGAAGGAGTGATGAATTAAAAAGGGCACATCAGCTCTGTAAGGATAGCCATTCAGTACTCATTCCCTACGCCGTATAGGATCTGACGCACTTCTAAATTCATAGGTATATACTGTTATGAATATATTTTAACATTACGTTACGTTATATATATCTGTAGATAAATACTATTTCCTTCTATTTCTAAAGAAAGAGTCCGATTTATCAGGGTTACCATAAAATTATGAAAACGATGATGTTAATAATATTATGAAAATTATGAAAATATAAATAGGTACTCAATCTCTATTGTTGTTATTGAATAACGGAATGTTGAACAATAGTATTTTTGTTGTCTAGTGTTCAAACCGTCGCGAGTCGTCGACAGAATTCAGCTCAAATAATATTTATTTACTAACGAGACGTAACGTTACATAAACATTCAAATGAATTAAATTAACATCAATTACACATTGAAACGCACATAAGTACAGTAATATAAGTGTAGTAATATAAGTTTAGTAGATTTCTTTAACTAAACATTAAAAAAATATTGCGAAATACGTTTCAATCTATTAATTATGTTTTTATGCATATATCTATTATAAAATTAATTATGTATTGTGTTCTTTACACAATGTTAGCTGAATTTTAGGCCTATTAACAAATTTTTCATTAATTTTAGCATAATCTACGAATTTATTATCATAACGTCCCGCCAGGTTCCTTAAAGGGTTGACAGAGAGTACCGAATACCGAATACCGAATACCGAATATCTCTATTCTTACAGACCTGACGTGTTCCTTCTACAGTCTTCACTCTCTTCATACACGCACACAAATTTCGGAGGTTTCTGACTCCCCTATCAGCTAGTATCTGTGCTATTTGACCAAGATGAGTATATAGATATACCTATATATCTAGCCACCTATATCCATCAATATTTACATTGTATATGTGCAGCTGTGCCATCCACGAAGTATTGATCAAAATATTTTAACAGACTGTTAATCAGTTTTGGTTCAATGTTGTTTGAACACAACACAGTGTGATACCACGAATTTCTTAATCTCAGATACAAAGAATTAAACTCCATTCACTTCACACATGTTAACATACAGTAACTATTGTTTAACAGTTGATTGAACAACATCAACAAAAACCTTTCAACGAATCGAAGTTAACATGAGATATTTCCCACGGTGTTAGTCAATGCGCTGCTTAGTAAAGTACTTTTAAAACCTACTGATGGTCCACTGCTGGGTTTTCTAAGGGTTTTGGACTTAGCTGTAGGTACCTATATTCAGATGGATTAGTTGCATGTGGAAAGTCGCAGACAAATTTATAGCAGGTACATATTGCCACTGTTATCCATGAACATCTCACTATATAGGTAATCGACCTTAAACAAGACTGGGAATTTCAATGTTAGCGTCAGGTAGTTTGTTTAGTAAACGTATTTAGTAAGTACATTAGTTAGTAAGTTTTTATTATTAATAATTTTTTGTTGCACCGTTGAACATCGTTCCCTTTTCAGAATGAGAAGGGTTAGTTAAGAGTTAGTTACTTTTAATATGTAAAAGAACCGCAGCACTGGATAGGTTACTAACATCAATACAATCAGCAAACTAAATAAGTAAACTATACTTTTTTATTAGTGTTAATGCAGTTACTATTAGTTACTTGGACTATCTCGTTAATCAAGTGATTGCAAATGCGACTGCTGATCGAAGTCGGATACTACAGAGTTTTCCTAACTTAAAATTCCTAGTAGTGACACGGAGTCCAGATTTGTGCCCAGTGTATGTCAAAAGGCTCACCACCTATTCCATTGTGGAACGTAAATGTAACTGTTGTAACGTGGGAGTGCTCTACATCTCTCTGCCACCATTTTGGGGATTATAGGCGCGATAGCACGTTTTTGTTACGTTTGATATCTGATATAATGATGTACTTCATCTAAAAGGCAACTGCTATAGTACCTATAAATTAATCCGTAAACGTATTATTAAGTTAGTTAACCCTTAATATATATGTGTACCTATGTTTACTGATTAATATACACTGCACTGTAGCAGTTATTCTTTTTCAAACTACTGTGCCCTGTAAATCAAAACTTAACAACTTTCCCGCAAATTAAAAATGTACGTTTTTTCGTATTGATTTCGGAAAATATTTTTAATTAGGGTGAATTAAGTAACTATGTAATGTTGTTCTTAATGTGTTCCGAAAGCAATTATTCATCAACGTCGTAATTTAAAATTCAAATCAGAACGTCTAATTTCTTTTCTTGTGGAAAAAAACAATCTTTACTTTTACTTTTTTATGTAAAATACGAACTGACTTTATTAGTAAATTGAACAAGAACTGTAATTGTTTTTTTTTCGAAAAATTAAAATTGTAGAATTGCAATTTTCTATTATTATTGACAATTTTTTTTTTAAGAATAAATTAAAAATATTTATGGGTTAATCAATTAACAGATAGCTTCATTACCTACCGTAATTTTATTTATTACAAGAAAAATGTTCCCAACTCACGTATTTCCGCGCTGGCCATATGCAGCGCCAACAGCAACACGGCGGGATACAACATGGCGGCAGTTGCACAAGAACTTATTCGAACGTTTCGCAAAACGCACTCGTTTGGTAATCACCGATCAGCTGTGCTTGGTCTCGGCCAGCCGTGGCGCGTTGTCGGCCGGCACTGCGCTCAGCACCAGCCACCTCTCCACCACCCGGCTAAGGACGCGAGCGCAGCCCTTCTATTCTGGATGAAAAAACTTATCCGCTATTAGTTCTCTTCCTCCCTTACTAAACTAATAGGAGCGAAAGAGACAGGACACTTCTCTAACTCTTGATATGTGTATAAACACTACGTATGAAATCACGTAAATTACACGGAACACGTGTTTGTATGAAGCACAATTTCGGTACGATATAGGTTTGCGAATATCGCCCGTGTATTTTCACACCGCTATTGGATCGCATGTGCAATGGAAATGCAGTTGAGATCAACTTCACGTGTTGCGCATTATACGAGTTGTGGCGAAACTTAACAGTTTGTGTGTCAAGTCGGTGTTTGCTGGCGTCGTGAACAGCTTTGATACCGGGCTGTGTTATTTTCGTCAATATTTTTGTTACGTATCACATTATTACCTATGTTTTAATACAGCCTTTTAAAATTAAAATACTATTAGTATTATATGTGTTATAGTATAATATTACACCGCCCTTTACGTAATAGGTACAGAGCAACGAATATTTAACTTGATAAATAATTTCAAATAGGTCTATAGCTATTATACTATACTAGAATAAAATTTATGTGTTTGTAAATGGCTTAAGCACTGCAACAAGATAAGTTTTCTGATATTCCCAAATAAAAATAATAAGTACGCTCGATATGTAATATTGAAATAAAATGATAAAAATTTTAAAATAAATTTGTGCTCATTACAGTGACGTCACCATCGTCATACTTTGTGTTCAAATCCACAATGCACGGAAGATGTGCGTAATGGCAGTCACAAAAACCGTTTTGTTTATAACACTTTAACAAATATCATTTACATAACTTCATGCGTAAATTTAGGCATGCTCTCTGCCTACCCCGTACGGGATCAATCAGTGGCAATATTGTAAATATTATATAATACAATGATGCAAAGTATTTTGATGGGAAAAGTCGCTATCCACCGAAACGTGGTCGAAATAAAAAAACACAGCTCCCTAGTGTTTTTTCGAAACATTAGTGAGTGGACAGGAATAGCGAGTGCTGCCCAACTATTTGCCCTCGCGAAGGATTGAGGGAAGTTTACTGACTTGAGAGCTAACTTTCGCTAGTCCGTAAGAAAATGTTGTATGAAAATCAAATAATTCATATAATTAACTTGGTCTAACGATGTCATATTAATAATAATAAATCTTGTTATTAAGTCAGTTCCGAGACAGCAATGGGTGCGAAACAACTCTATCGTCACGGACCTGACACCCGTCTACATTCATCACACTTTTAATACTTACACTCGATATTTTTGAAATATTATTTAAATATATTTATTAATACTATTACACCATAGCAGGCATAACAACGTGTAAATTTAATGACAAGTGGCATTCTGCACCAGTCAACCCTTGAAAAACGGTGAATACAAGAAAAACATAAAGGCAGCTGAAAAAACTCCAAAAAATATATATAATAATCATGAATAAAATTTAGGACAGTAATTAAAATATTGTGTACGATAAAAAAGTTATAAAAAATGCAGTGACACATATAAATAAGGATCTGATGATTTATGTTACAGGTAATATAAAACATACATACATACTTATTTTCACGTCAAGTCCGTTACGGGGTAGGCAGAGTGCGCTGACTGCAAAATATAATAATAAATGTTATTATTATTAACACTTAAAGGAAAATATTAATCCCGACTGCACACGTTACGCAAAAATGGCATCCCTATTAGATCTTATTCCGCGCCAACGTTGCCAATAGTCCCGGCCGTGGCGAGCGGCTGATCGCCTTGACCGGGGTTGCTTCACCGCCGCTCGCTCGTAGGAAACGGAAAATGCCATATGCCACATTCGTGACATAGCATACATAATACACACAGTAGCTTGATCACATGCAAAATGTTCTGTGGAGATTCGTAGGAAACGGAAAATGCCATATTATGCCACATTCGTGTCATAGTAGACATTATACCTCGACTACAAACAAATATTATGTAGAAATTGTAGAGTCTACAGTAGAACGTATTAACGTGTTTTTTTTGTTTAAAATGTTCTGTAGAGATTGTAGAGTCTACAATATAACGTATTAACGTGTTTTTTAGTCCAAAATGTTCCGTAGAGATTGTAGAGTCTACAGCAGAACGTATTAACGTATAAATAGAACGCATTAGTACAGCCGGTGCATATTTAACGTATAAAAAACGTTACAATACACAATACGTATCTTAGGTCATTAGATAAATTACATTCTTGACATTTGTACCTACGCGATCAAAATGTTCTTTGATTTCCTAAAAAACTGATTCGTAAAATTAATGATAATATCGACACGTTCACAATAACTGCATCATACAGAAAGTCGTATATAAGTATCATATTAGTTTATTCCATAAAGTTCAATTAAAATTATTTTAAAGAAACAATTCGATCAAGTTAAGCAAAGACAGCCTTAAAAATCACTGAAGCGTGTCATCTATTAAACGAAATTGTAGTTATTTTTAGTAAAATGTACACAAAACTGTAAATAAAACGGAGCATTTAAATAATTCATGACCGGTTGAAAAAATATGGCATTCACTTTGTGGAATTTAAAGACTATAAAACAATTAAATTTGTGCACAATTTTCCTCTATAGTCACCGACTGATGCATATCACAAAGACTTATGTATATCTAAAACATGGAATTGAACAAGTATCTTATCAAAATTTCCAGTTTCGCCGTTGAAAATCAATTTCCTGCACTAACCATGTGACCAAAATGATACTTAAATGTTCCTATCTTTTTTACTCCAAAAAAAAAAATATCGAACATTCGTCGTTTGTTTGGACATATTTTTAAATATGTGTGTGCGACCTGCACGATTAGAATTCGTACACCGAACATCTAGACGCACGGCAGGTTACCATTATCTGATTGACATCCCAATTGCCAAAACTAAACGATTTGGTTCCACATTTCATATCCAAACGGCCAAGGATTAAAATCCCCTACCAGGATCTGTTTCCGGACACATAACCTAGTACTCTTCAAAGCAAAGGTCCTTAACGCTCTTCTTGGACGTATGTGCTGCATCTTAGGACGCATCTGCGCTTATCATTAGGCGAGATCGTGGCCAAACGCTAGCCTATTATATAAACAAGATGAAATTAAGTGAACTTAAGTGTCAGAGTATTAATATCATAACTTCTATCATTCCACTAAGCACGGAACTAGGACAAGGCCACACTAAGGCCAAGGTCTTTTATACTCGTAAAATGCAGCCCGGTATGCGTCACTCGTCTTTACGAAAAATCTTGGAAAATTGTTCATTCAGTAGCTTTCCTGGTATAAGGCTGTACAATGCGTAAAATCGGGAGCAATTTCACAGTAAAGTGAGATGTATCGGTGAAAGTTACTTGTATTAAATTGTTTAAAAGTTTATTTGTACCTTTTCTATTTCTGTAAATTTCTATGAACTGGATTTGTATATTTAGTATACTTCTATAAATACTCATAGTATCTAATAAGTTTAAGAACATTGTAATAACTAATTTCGAATCATACAATTTACTGTCTGGAAATCTCTTACGATAACACAAATTGTACGTGCAGGAAATAGATTTATTAAAGTTCTAAAATAAAGAAAATACTATATTATAACTAAAAATAGCTCTTTATTAGTATTTCTAGTACAGACTCGGAGTCTGGATTTGAGTCTATTGCGGTGTATGGCAATAGATTTATCTTTAGACATCTTCATATCCACAATGCACATGACGATATCTGTGTGAACAGGGAATCAAGCTC
>DWME01003085.1:0-19156 GCA_018244795.1 Parelbella ahira ahira | reverse complement strand
AACCGTAACCTTACGTGAAATCAAGAGAAGCTTATAAATTTCAATAGTTAACGGTAATAAGTCGACATTGAGATTTATAGATAGCTTCAACCTGTCAACAGTATTACTGCGGAAGTACCAAGAAAATAGCCCAATTAAAGTCACATTATGCTTTTATTCATTGTTACTAATATTATTATTGTTACAATAGTTACTGTTATTATTCATAAGAGCTATTAACATTTTTCAACTATCATATAATACATCAAAGTAGGTGCAAGTATGTATGAAAACCAAACAAATATACGCCGCGTATCGACTGATTTTTATACACACTTAACATTTTAACACAGTCTTGAGCACTTCGAATTACTTATAAAAAGATGCTATGAAATTAGATTTCGCAAGAAACAAACAATATCAGCTAATAATTTTTAACATTGTCAGTAAAAAGGAATTTGAACAGAACTCGTCACTGAATTCAATTTCAAAACTTTCGTCGCATCATGTTGAAAACTCAGGATTGAGTTTTACATTTATATTCATATTGAATAAAAAAATGCAAAACTTCTAATGAAATAATTATTTAGCTATAATACAATTAAAAAAATATTGAAAAAATGATACGATTTGAAAGACAACTCATATCTCTATTTTCCCTTCTTTTCTATCAGCCCAGATCTCATTTAGTATCCGGAAATCCGTTAGCTATCTACCGCAGTCGGTCGGCGGTCTTGTCGGTTTAATGCATAAAGCGCAGATGCTTGATATGGAAATAGAAAAAACTACGAGTATAACTATACTGGAAATAACTAAGCTGATGATAATTACGTTTCTGGTATTAATAATTTCATTTAAGCAAGAACATGTATCATATACCTACTGTTTAAGCAATTACATGATTAATTTATTCTTGTATATAATAATACTCTACAAAGAAGGCACTTAGACCATTTTATGTGTCCTGATAAACATTTTCAAGAAGCAAGACGTTACATATTCGTCTATTAAGTCCATATACTCTTACATTGTCGTGTCTTTTTACAAAGCTTCAATATTATTCTATCATACCGTCATGCACCAGACTGCCTCATTGGTCGAATCGTTGCAAGCATGACTGCTAATCCTCCATCACCTGATTTCCTGGGGTCTATTTCCGGATCGGGTGATATTAAGTTTTTTCTTACATAAAATTTTTAGTAATAGCTCGGAGTCTGGATGCTGTGCCTGTTGTATGATAATCGTTTCTCTCCCTATTCCATAGTGGAATGTAAGTGTATCTGGTAAAATATGGGATTGCACTACGCCGTTCCACCTACCCCTTCGGGGATTACAAGCCTGATGTAACGTATATCATTATACTCTCATGTCCCTTAAGGGGTAGCGAACATAATATCTCTGTTCTTGTCCTGACGTAATTTTGATATTTTCATCACTCTGAAGCAGACATTTTATTTTGCATTCTTAATAAATTTTACAAAATTTCTATATCGTATAATTGTAACTAAGTAAATTGTTATACAAAAGGATTAAAGGAAAATTGCACCTAATTAAAAATACGTCTGAAAATATGAAGTTGAAGTACTCAACGTTCAATGTTACATCCGTTGAAAATTCAAATACAGCACACGATGCGGCTATGAAAAAAAGACAATAAATTTCTCTCGCTTCAGATATTTTCATTTCCAACTTCGGCGGTAATAAACTGATTTTATAACGGCCATGAATTATGCGAATTTTAACCGACCTTAAAAAGGGGACCTCACCTTATTATGCGCCAAAACGAGATTATTTTTACGGGTAATATTAATTTCGAGATGCTTTTTCAAATTTTTTGAACCAAGTGTATCACATTAGTTTAAATTAATAAGTGTTTGTGAGTGTTTCTCGTAACAAATAGCTCAATAATAATTATGAGGGTTTTAACCAAAGAGTCACATTCAGCTCAGTTGAGCTGTCGCGACTCGTAAGCATAAAAACAACTGACACTTAGTTGACATCGACCGGCTTTAAAACTCGTCTAAACTTTAGACTCATCTGATTTACAGCTTGTTTTACAGTAGTGTAAACATATATGTAATTATACATATATCTGTTTATTGCACGGTGCTGCTATCAAAAACCAATTCCGAATTGAATCCGCACTACCTTTCCGTAGCCATATTATTTATCATTCAATTTATCTCCATAACTCACAAAGGTAAAAGGCAACTATTTTTTCCCGGCGGAGATAAACGGATGTCATTCCTTTTCCAATTCCATGGAACACCGTGGAAAAAATACCGAGTGGTGGAAATTGTTCGTGTCATGATTGTACGTATAGATAATAGTAGATATTACTGCCTTGTGTTGGTGACTTTACTTATTGTTTTTGTTCATGTTCAACATATATAATCTGTATGCGTCCTATGCGTTTAGGTATTGCAAGACATCTGTCAAATTAACAAACGCGGAGTGAAATATAATGATTATTTTTCAGTTTTCCCCACTATTTCTGCATTTTACATTGAAAATATCCTAATTTTATCTTTAGGTAACAATAACTAACGTAGGTAGGAAGTTTGAGGGGAATTTCAAGAACATACAAATCAAGGGTTGGACAGTCAGAATTGAAGCATAGTGGAATAAGTTTCAGGTCTAACCGTTTCCGAGGAGGGACTTGTGTCCAGCGGCAGTATATTAATGGATTTTATCCCTGGAATTGGGGAAGATATAGGAAAATATATATGAAACTATATAGTGTTTGAGATGTATTTAAGCTACAACTTGGATTTCCTAGTCGAAATTTCTAGTAATGGTTCGGAATCTAGATCTGTTTCGGGTGTATGGCGATAAGCTAAGCTTTTATGGGACATAAAACGTAACTGGTGAAACGCAGGAGTGTACTATACCCCTCTAAATATCCCATCGGGGTTTATAAGCGTGATGTTACGTTTATTACTTTTGTATATAAAACATTTATTCTAGCTCATGTCGAGGGACAACGCAAACGCGACTAACGGACGTAACTCCTTGACCCCTTTTTATTGGCAAAATGGACCGCAATGAAATGGCCGACAACTAGACCGCCATCTGAATTGTAAATGTTACTGTTTCCGAACTGTCTTATCTACGCAAGTCCAAGGTCTTGTACGAAGGAAATAGACAAAAAACATAAAACCGATGGCAGTGATGCCAAAGATCTCGTCCAAATATTACAATATATTACGCAAATCAATTCTAGAACTGTGTTACGTTTAACGAATAACTGCGTTTTTATTTCTTTTACAAAAACATTATTTATGGAGGCTGAATGACATATTACCTCAAATATAATATATTGATTGTTTTGGAAATAGAACTCAACATGTGCTGTTGTTACTTATTAATATAAAATTTATTAGCCGAATAATGTCAGTAATCAATTTATTTCTCAACGTAAATTCTACGGAAATATTGTTTTAGGAGTAGCTGGTGAGTAGGTAGGAAAGCGGAAGACGTTTGTTTCAAACTTGCCTGTGGGAGCACCAAGGAACCACAGTTTATTTAGGCTGAACGGCTAATAGTAATAATAATATTTCGGGATATCACACACGATCATCTGATCCCAAAGTAAGTAACAAGAGAACTAGTGTTATGGAAACCAGACAGCTGATAAATTACATATGTACATATAAATATATATTTATATAGACCTTTTTTTGTTGTACAGGCATTGTCGTTTTCCAGTATGAATAAAGTCAAATGCCACTTTAGCCCTTTTGGCAAATCTTGAATTAAAATATTTATTGTTTCGAAATATACGTTATTATTTAAATTTATATTAACATTACTTAAAAAAAGCAGATTACAAATAAATACGCTAGCGTTCAGATCATTATAATAAATGCATTTCTATGCACATTCTATCAATTTAATTGGATCGCTCCGCCTCGGTTTCTGGCACAGTTCCAAAACGACAACTTCCCAACCATATTTGAAATATGCAATATATATTTTATTTAACGAACGAATTCTCTTGTAACGATATATGTACGTATACGTAGATACAGTGTATAGATCTCGTAGAAAGCGCATTGTGGCTCCTATAAAGTCTCCAGCTAAATTCGCCTGAAGCCCTGTGAAGTTAATTACGAATCTGGAACAGCACTGAGAAACCTTTTGTGTTTCCACCTACAGTAGTTGCCACTAATTTCTTATCATAATATTACAATTTCTTCCATAATGAGTGTATGTATACGATATCTACTAGGTATAATTACTAGGTTAACAGGTTTAATCGAAGCTGGTATATTTTATGATTGATTACCCAAGCAACAGTTTAAATTGGTTCTGCTACTAATTAATTGGTTTTATTACGTTAATTAAACTTAACGCTGACTAACCTAACGTTATTTAACCTTTTAGAAAATAGTTCGGTGAATTGATTTCCCCGGCTTTATGATAAAAGACACCTGATACAAAATGTAGCACTTCATAATAAATTAATACTAAGTCTGTATATAAAAATATTATGTAACTTCAAAGCTCATCATCTTTCGTATTTTCTGTTTGAAAAACATTTTCAGTGAAACCTTGTATGTATGCTTATGTATAAAATGATGACATGATAGTGCGTGCGATACAAGGGAAAATGAGTAAATACGTAGGTATTTCTTAAGCGCAGTGCAAACATGGTTTAAGTTATATTGAGTTACAAATATTGTTTGTTTTACTTCTATAACTTTGAATGACCGGAGGTTAAAACTGGTTTTATAAAATAATTTTCCAAGTGATACTAGTTTTCAAGTAATATCCAAGATCATTAATTACCTTAATCTACTATAGTGGACTTGGAAAGTTCGAGTTTAAAGTAAACATGAAATGGAAATATCACCTTAATTCAAGCAATTAAAATTATTTTATATTGTGCCATCAGTTTAAATCGCAAAGATTATGGGCAAGTAAAAAAGAAAAAGAAACGGAAAGAAAAACGTCGGCTTGCGCGTGAAATTTATAACTGGATTCTGCCTTAATTCTACTTGCAAACTTTCTTACACTCTCCTTATAAAAAGGATTTTGTGGGCTCCACAGCGATAGTGCATAATAAAAGAAAAAAGAGCGGACGTGATACCAGAGGAACGTCGTAATATAGACCCGTCTTTGGGTTATTTTTAAGGCACAAAACAAAATCTTCATACGAAGTTTTTTTCATGATTATATTCATGAACAAAACGAATGAGAAAACCCAAAGTGGATCCGCGTTTATTAGGCGCTTATTTTCAACCGTGATTTTTTCGCCCGTGAGCCTAAATTTTCCGATACAAACTTCTACGTATCTCGTATTCAAACTTCCTAACAAGTATTTTATTTTATTTAATTTTATTAATTAATATTATTTTTATTTGTTATCCATATCTTGTTTTTGTTACTATTTATTATATTTTCATTGTTTATTTTATTAGTTTAAGTGTTTTCTATGCTATAACTTCTGTCTTCTTTTTTTTTGTGTATTATTGTAAACCGTGAATAAAGATTGTTATTATTATTATTATTATTTATATAGTAGTAAAAATATGACAACCGAAGTGACTCTCTAATATTGGTATTTTTCCGCTTTGCGCCCTAGTTAAGTTTTAATCGTATACGCAAAGCCTGCAGGTATGTAAATATACGAGTAGATATATGTACATAGCAAGCACTTATTACGAAAGTGTAACTCCGAACAAACTTGGCAACGGTAACACAATTAGAAAGACGAAGTTTACTTCACGCTTTTCTGCTTACAGTGCACCATATTCGCTCATTGCATGGAATATTGCACTTATATCTTGTACGACGCATTTATGAACAGAATATCATTTATGTTTAGAATAAATTACTACTGGTATTTCAGTTTGTATACGATATTATGATGCAACTTCAATTTGAGTTATCTTGAACGCGCGTACCGTGTAACTGGCAACGTGTGTGCACACGTGGAGCGATGATATTGTTCCAAATTAACTCATGTTGTTAAAGCCACGATGTCACTTCCCATAATGTTATTACAAAGCGAATGTTATTCTACGCAAGTACGACAGGTATTATAACATGGGACCTGCGCTACGTTTTACATGCACTAGTGGGTATAGACCTTTAATCACACCTGTATCTCCTCGAAGAAGTATGCAGAGGCGTGTAGTATCCAGTCCACTTGGCAAAATCCAATGTTATCCGACCCAGAGACCGAATCTAGGATCTTTCGATCAGCGGCCGTGTCTGTAACCACTCAACCTACGTTGCAGTAATTTTAATCAGAGTTTGTTGCCAACAATGACTTAGAGCCAGTTAAAAACCTGAGATTTGTTTTTTTCCGCACTGTACAAACACTCCTCTGTAACCCTATTACGCAGGTATCAAGAGATTGTGTACGGTTTGCGCCTTCTTTCATAAACGATTCCGCCTTTTTTCAAAATACCATCATAGGCTCTTTATACATTTAGCGACTAATCACGAGAAACGTAGGAATATGACATGTATCATTTATCATTACAGATAACCCGAAAAAAGCAATTTTTGACATACATGAATTTTACGTACCAATAATGTACATACGTATACACGTATATTTCTATTCTCCACCGCAGATCTGTTGTTATCATGACAACAGCGTGGAAGTTCTACTTTATTTAAATGAATACTCGTTAAATACGGAATGCCTTAACCCGCCGTTGATATCCGTCAGAACCAATGAAGTTCACGGAACAATATAATTTGTAATATAACCCCTCTTCGTGGCAAAATTTTTGTAACATGTTTTAGTCGCGTCGTTTCCTCTTTCAGCTTGAAAGGACGACAGATTTATTAGATTCCGCCCAATGGAGCCTCCCTCAACACTGTCCCCGTGTCCTTCGGGAACCCGTACAGAATTCAATTGATGCTTCAATATTAAAGGACATGCCCCTTCGTTACAAATTTTTATCACCTGCTTTGATTTTTTTTTATTTCAGCCGATTTGTTCCATACTAATAAGCTTCTTAGCTATGTTACTAAATATATTTATGTATATAATTGTTATTTACAGAACATACCTAAATACTATTATATCCACAAATAAACTCTGATCTATTGGGTAAGTTATTATACATAAGTTACATATTGAACCTACAAACATGTTTAAAAATATAGAATAAACTGTTTTCCCCGAAAACGTTTACTTAAATCAATTTATGCGTTTAAAAAGTAAAATCATTTCGTTCTACAATTAGTCGATTAGTTAAATTAAATATTAAATGGAAAACCATTACAATGGAATTGATAACACTATTGATCAAATTGAAGAGACTTTTAAGCTATTATTACTGGCAATAAAAAGGAAGGCCGTAGCAAGCATTACGTACAATTAGGACTGTCAATCTCTCCGTCCACGCCTCTCTTGATGGAGACGAATGGATTTCGCAGTCGACAAAAACAATGGTACTACATTAACTAACTATCTATCTTTTTTCTTCCTGTCCCTCGCAGGGCGCTTTATTAGCCGCCGAGTTGCTTTCTTCAGCTCGATGACTGTTATAGTACTTGTGATAGTACGAGTAGGTCAGTTGCTGCTTCTGCTATTTATTTTATTATACTCTTGTAAATCTGTGGCATGTTATTCTGCTAACAGTAGCGGCTAAGTTACTTAAATAATAATAATAATAATCATTTCTTGGGACTATTTGCCGACGGTCCTCTGATCCCAATTTAGACAGAGCCTCTGTTACGGATACCTCATTAACATGCGTATATAATTTCCAATAATATTCATATACCTACATTTAGACACAAAACAAGAAGGTGTGCTTCTTACACAAATATTATTGTTCTAGTTAGGTAGTGAATCTACAACCTGCTTCCGCGGAATCAGCATTTACAAATCACTGTATCTTCAGTGTCATGAACCATTAAATCTACCGGTCAATGTAGGGTAAAAAAGCAAGAAAAGGCTAAGAAAAGAAATCGATCAATGCACGCATCTAAGATTTCCAAATCCATAGTGTTTCCATACTTACGTATTTGTATTATACTTTAGAAGTTAGTACTTAATTAATTCTCATTACTAATGCAGATAAATACAGAATATATGATATTGTTTCTAGGTAATTAAAAATAGGTTATACCTAACCTTCAAAATAACAGGTTCATTTATTGAAAAACAATTATGTTCTATCTGATATGTTTGATTATAAAATATTAATAACCCCGTCTATTTTTTATAGTAAAATTTGAGAACTTTTAAAGTCAAGTGGTGTTTTTATTAATAGCAACTCCAAAACAAGTTAAGTTAACAACAGATATTTTTTAACTTCAGTAATTAAATTACGACCTTAATGAAGAGATCGCGAGTATTGGGTGAAACGAAACGTAAAATTTTCGATAATTAGTTAAATTTCATATTCTCGTATGCGTTGTTTGTTAAGCTATATTATGTTGTTCATAAATTTATTACATTGATTGTGGCATTTTAAATGTTGATACAAACAACATTTTTAATTTAGTTACTCGAACTTCCCAGCCATGAATATCAATCAAAAATGCACAATGAATGTTTAAAATTAGAATAAAAAAACAGAAATATATTACATCAGTAATTTTAAACCAGAGAACTTTTTCGTTTATTCTCAGCTTTTCCTTCCTTAATGTCTCTCCAGAGTATTAAAATGCAGTCCCCACGCGCAACATTTCTGTAGCTTGCGCTTTTTGTTTGATACTGGAATGGCGGGAAAAATATATTTTCTATTTTAAAATGTATATTTTATTTCAAGGCTTAGACCTTGTTAGAATTCCGATTAATGTTTTAAACGTTAAAAATATAAGATATTGCTTAGGGAATTCCAACATTATTATGTAACAACAATGTAAGATATTGTTTAGGGAATTCCAACATTAGGTATTCAACTAATCTTACATTACTTCGCAACAATCAGTTTGTACGGTGTAAGATGGTATGTATCATTATTATACACCATGAAACGCCATTTCATATGCATATTATTATTACTATTGTTATTCTTATTGTGATTTATCATTATTTATTTATTATTACACTATCTTTCATAGTGACATTCGCATACCTCTATCCCGTATTTCCTTATTTCCATTACTTTGACTCCTACTCAAAGGTTCTCTGGTAAAGATCGCTTGTTAACGATAGGAGCGCCTGTTGAATATTTCTTCATTGGTACAAATTCATATTATCTCTATTTTACTGTTTTTCGCTTATCTATAATAAAGAACAGTTGTATCGCATTGTGTTTATTTCATATGAAAATAATTAAAAATATAAAACATCATCCGTAACGTTAGCAAAGTGACATGTGTTAAACCCGAAAACATCCTCACGGCTACCGAATACAACTGTGCTCGTTTAAAATTCGCCGGTAACGCGCTTTTTTGGCAGTTCTACAAAAACTTAACTTTCCGATGTTCAGCGGAACGTGTATTCAAAACAAAACGAAGCGTTCATTGTGTTTAAATAATTGAAAAGAATTTCCGTGGCAATGTTCGCGACACTAATAGAAGAGTGTTCTGTATACGAACCGTTGTTTACGTTTATTTCTTTTATATGTACCCGCTTCTGGAAACTCAATTTAGTTCCACGTTGGATAGACACAGCATTAATAAAAGTTCGTTCCGCTGGTTCGAATGTTCGTTCTTATTTTATAATTGATCACATTTTTATAAAACGAACAAAAACACACTCCTTAAAAGTCAGCTTGACTGAGGGCATGTATTGCATTTGTTGAAAGACAACATTGACGTATCATCCGTCTTTGTAATCTCTAGTGACAGAATAAAAAAACACTAAAGCGTCCGATGTTTCAGGTCTGATGTTACAACTACATGTAACATGTGTTTCTAAAATATGTACTTATATTATGTATTTCTTAAATATATAAGGGTATATTCGATTTCATAATAAAACATCAGGAAACATTCTGCTAATGGCTCTCGAGTTTCTTAATTTGTTTATTCATAAAGCGGATATTAAAAATCGACTAGATGTCACATCAATCTTGGATCTTTGTTAATAATAGTTGACGTCCTTTAAAATTATTAATGGAAATCTGTCTTTGTTACTGATATTGTACACAATCAAACAGATCCGTGAACAATTTTCCACAAAGTGATTTTGTTGGATTCCTTTTTAGAGAACACGAAGAATTTAATAGCTCAACGGAAATAAGTCTTTCATCTAAGTATTTCCAAACGTTATTAGGACCAGCGCTTTGACAAAAATTGTATATATAAGTAATTGTAATATTACTCATAATTATCGAGCGTTAATATTTTTATATAAATTGGATTCCATAATTGTCTGGCTTATTTCTTAAGAACATAATGGAATTGGTACAATTGTGCCAAGTTCTGAGAAAGAAGGTAACTAATACTTCTATTTACTTTGGCAAACCTTATTTGTAATAAAGCGTGTATAGAACGTATTTACGTTATTAATACATAATAACTTTATATTATTTAGCTCACATTACTCGGTATTTAATCCCGGGACTTTTGTTAAAGCTCGGCAATTTTTGTAGACATATTTAATAATTTCTCCATAACACCAATATCGGCCAATTTTTACTTCACAAATTTTATCACGTTTACCACTACACAAAACAGCATGTAACTGAAAATGTCTTGTAACCTTTACTAAAAGTTCTTTGATAATAACATTTAAAAACGTTACTTATACGTTATTACAGGAATCTTTTAAGCGCAGCCACATTGGTGAAAAAAATTATCTGTTGATATCCTATTGCATACCTTTTTTATAGTAATTTACTCCTTTTAAACTTTTTCACAAATTATTTTTCATAATTTCTCGCTTTTATATAAATCTAGTGAAATTGGGATCGTGTCTTTAAATTTGGAAAACCGCTCGCTCCGAAGCCTGCCACTAATCATGTTTGCTAAAAGAAAGGGGGAACGGTCAATTCTGCACCTGTCATCTAATTTGTCAATGTCGGGCAATATCCAACCCACCTCCAATAGCCGGCTCGAATGTACAGCAACTTTTACTTCGCGGTAAATGCTTTAGAAAATGTCTCAGCACATTACCTTTAGAAATATACTGAAGTTCAATGCATCAGAAAAGTAGGATATCGATGTCTTTATACTAATCGTCGTAATATTGTAATAAAGATTAACTAAGCTAGCCAAAGAAATAACTGAAGATTAACAAACAGGCTCATCAAATAAATTCACGCTCACGAAATTTTAAAAGGAGAAAATTAATGCCACGTACAATGCATGTCAAACAGAGCACAGCATAGAAAACCGCTGTTATAATACTAATTGAGACGTCGGCCACTGCAACACCTAATTTACAATATAACAACCAACATTTTTTCCAGTCGTCACTAAATTTTCTACTGAAAGTTTTTAACTCTGCGAACACCCAAATTGTCATGCTTCAGGTACTACAGCAACAGTCGCACCCTATTTATCAAAATAATTATTGCTCCCAAATTTTGGTAAACGTCTGCCGCGATGGTCATTATGATCAAATTTCCCCAGCAATCACGAGCAATTGCTACTTAGCAAATTAGACCAAGTATCGAAACAGCCCTACACTCGCACCAATTTGTCAACGTCGAGCAACCCGAGACGTTGTGAGCACGGTCGAATGTGCTAGACGTTTTA
Source organism: Parelbella ahira ahira (assembly GCA_018244795.1). Taxonomy (NCBI): domain Eukaryota; kingdom Metazoa; phylum Arthropoda; class Insecta; order Lepidoptera; family Hesperiidae; genus Parelbella; species Parelbella ahira. The sequence goes on along the minus strand of DWME01003085.1, from coordinate 7,552 downwards.
TATCACGGTAAGTGTTCAGGTGAGATATTACGATATATGGACTCCATTACGAAATTTCCCAAAACTTATTTCATGCCACTTCGAATCATTTCTATGTTGTACATGTGTAAACGTTATATAAATGAGTGAATCGTTTTCTTTTATCGCCTGAATTTTATGGTTTGGAATAACAGGTAATTTTACCAAGATATACAAGGACATCTCATTGATAATCGGCACCTGTGATTAAACCTTTTAAATGGTATAAAATAGAGTAACGACTGTAGCGAAGTCTTGTTATACCACGAGATGTTTTCACAAGGTGTATTTGCCTAAGCTGAAAAATTCTTAACCGTTACTACATCCTAGCAAATCATTTTAACAACTTACGTTCCTAGCGACTAATATGTTAACATGTCAAATGATAATTCCCATGAGTAATGGAACATAAATAAAACAATTTATAAACATGAATAACAAACTTAGATTCTAGCGAAACGTGGTTTTTCCCAAATTGAAATTTCGTATCAATTCTTCTCCTGTCTTCTTAATAAATGGGATCGTTATATTTTTTTGTTGGCACGGTAAATCCGATATATGATCAAATTGTATTAGGCGCAAAAAAGCCACGAGATAAATTATTCTCACACACCTGTGCGTATTTTATATAGGTATCAGTCGTAAAGCGTAAATAAATTGTGGAGTTATATAGCTAATCGGCTTACCAAAGCGTTTCGTTACGTGCGAGTAACATACACACACATACATATGTATATCTATCAAAATATACAACGTTGTTACAAATCAAGAATGGTATGAATGGGTTGTTTAGTAAAAGTCTGATAGATTTTTATTTGAAAAGAGAACAGGAAACGAAAACATCGATCAAAAGCCGCGACTACGTTTATGAATATCTGCATTCGAACTTGAACAGAACAACATGTATACATAAAACTGTTACTTTTAATTACTACTCATTGGTTATACGTGTGTAGTCATACGATAGTTATTACACAGAACCTTATTACCTAGATTTTAGGTGTGACAACAAAGGACAAATAAATAAATAAAATTATAACGCATTCAGCTTTAAATTAATATATGTTGGTGTTTCATTTCCCCTATCTGATGTACCTACTTGAAAATTAATTAAAATGTCACATCGCATATTCGCAATTACGAACGTCACGTAGTTGCACGGTCACTGAATAACGACAAAAGCTCACAGCAATACGAGTATACCAATCAATTTGTTTCCATGAATCCGCTGTAACAATCCGTACACCTTGGTTCGTTGGATAATGGATTGCCAATTTAAAATTAAATCCGCCTTTCAATAGAAATATTATTAAAATGCTACTTGAAGTGATTCTACCTATATCAGATGTACTATATTATATTTTGATATGTTTATAGATGAATATTGAAAACATAGTTTTCATTTATGACAGGTTGACATAAATTTAAAGCACGAGTAAAACGATAGAACATGTAAGTATATTTATTCGAGTTTCAGTCACTAAGTGTTCGTTGATATTTAAATAAACTTTACAATAAAATTTCACTGCGGAATCTAAGTAACTTTGCTTGTCACAAGATTAAAACTTCCCTATAAAGCTTCCGTTCAAGCTCCTAAGTCGAAAGTATACAATGATACTGTTAATTCTGCTCACTCCTTAATAAAATTAGGTGTTTCAAGTTGGCCATAGTGATTTATGGCTTTCTCATTAGGACATTCTTCTCCTAGCGTAGATGTTTAACAGATGAAGCGAGATAACGACAGCTAAAATATATATATATTTTATAAATAGTTAAGTTAATCTCGGTGTCTTAACTATGTGTTTTTATTTTCAACATTTGTATTACACATATACATATATGTATATATCTATATTGGGTAAACATATATACTATACCTCATTGATCCCAACTGCATACTATTGAGTAGCAGTTTTGCACAAGCAATTTAGTAAGTCAATGCTTTTCTTACTACAAGGGACTTCTTCCTTCGTCATTAAGCTCTAACGCTCTGAAAAGCTACTCGTAATATTGCGATCCAATATAAATTAACTTAGCGATATGATAACTACAATTTTTTATCTAGAAATATCCTTTTTGTAAGATAATTTTTATAATACAAATATGAATTACAGTTCTTGGTTAAAACTACGATGATGTTTGTGGCGGTTTAACTCACATGTGCGCTTTCGAAACGGCCCGACTAGTAGACGCTGCGTTTCCGCTGCGATCTCGATTCAATCGGCGGGGGCTTATGAAGAAGGATCTCGTATAGTTCCAAAACTTGTCAGGCCACCCCGAAATAACATTCAGACGTAAGTTGAGCCGCTACAAATATAATCATATATGTATATAAACGCCCTCGAAACATTTAACAGGAGATATCTTGTTAAAGTTGGTCCTTTCCTACGGGCTACGTAGGTCTATTACGGCCATGAAACTGTCTAGACACTCGGGTGTAAGTCTGTATTGTAAAATAGTTTTCACCCATTTCTTTTTTTCGTGCAAAAGGTGAAAATTACCGCGACTTAACGTTAGTCTTGGTTCATGTAAATTAATATACGATATTATCGCTGATCGCAGACAGGGGTTCCTCCCTTGTTGCTTATTTAGCATCTTCAATTTCACTCGCTTTGTTTTCGGCTTTTCACTTAAAGGTACTTTACGAGATCAGAATTTCCAAGATTTCAAATTTTAACATGGCTTTGTTTTTTTTTCATACTTCTCGACAACGTAGAGATACTAAACAACAACATCCATTATGGTTTTCGATTTTATAAAATCTTTTAGCAAAAGGTCTGTCTTTAACAAAAATAATAGCTAAACCCATTGCTACACGAATTAAGTTTGCGACTTCATAGATAATGTGTAAAAACTGTCCATAAAAACTCTCCAGGAAGTATAATTAGCCTCAGAAGGAAGAATTTCAGCCTTTACAACATCATAGGAGTTTTGAATCGCACGGTCAATGAAACATGACCCGCGGTGCTTCCATTCCAATGAAATTTTACACTTGAACCACTGCCAGGTTCCACGCCCATTAATTCTAACGTTTACCACTAAACAGACTGCTTGTTCCGTGCTCGCATTATAATTTAACTCGAGTACTAAATATGCTTTTACTGTTATTATGTCTGAAGTCGGCACTTTCAATTTAAAGATTAAATTAGATCCGGATTAAGAACCTTGCTCGAATTAGGTTTCAAGTTACGAGGCCGTAAGTTATGTTTTGGTTATTATTGTATAAATATTAATAGAGTAATTCCGTAAAATTTTTATACATTTACTGGAAAATAGACTTAATTATTGCATTAAGTATTTTACTAGAACATATTTTGGGAATACTTTTTGCGGAATAGTTTTGCGGGTTACGTGTGAGATAGATGGTAAAAGTTTTTTACTAACGGTATAATGTGAAATTTGAAACTGACGTTCCGGATAGAATTACTATAAAACTGCAAATTTTAAAACTGTGTAAGATATAAAAAACATCACTACAGAACTTCGTGGAGATATCACTGTTAAAGAGAGTTTCTTTGCTGCTCTTAGCATTCCTACAACAGCATGGCATGACGCCAGAAAAGTGACAACTGCTCCAACGACTTCAAATCCCTAACACATCCACTAGACGACTTAACAGCAACGACGAGTATGTGTTTTGACAGTTTCTGCACAGTTGGGATACGAAACGCTTCATAAACATATTCTAATCAAATTCTCTTTCTCTACTTATTCTATTCTACTTTTGTTTATAAATGTAATTATGCATTTCTCCTATCCAATCCTACAATTACGTGAAATGGAACGGTTATAAGTTTATTTGCTTCTTTTTCCACTCGCTACTGGCCTCATAAATACATATAAAGAAAGGGATGTGTAGACAAATAAATATAAGCCATATTGTAAGTATCAGATCAAACAATAGACAGCCACAACTCCCAGATACTTGTATTGTATCCATTGGTTCTTCGTGGGTCTGACCATATCGTCGGTCCATCTATTGGTGAGCGGTTCTACTTTGCGTCAATTGAAATATGGTCACCATTTGCAAACCTTTCTCAGCTGTAAAATATACCTATGTAAACATTTTCATAAATATTTCACAGCGATAATGATGGATTCTTAATAGTAATAAATTAATTTTCAATTCCAAGTGCAAAGAATAGGTAGTTTTCTGCATAATGGAGATTTTTTTATAACGGATTAGGACTTAAAAGATGTAATTATTTCCTGAAATCACAATTCAGTCATTGGTAATTTTATTCTACTACGTCATAATTTCATACATATGTACATATTTATACATATACATATTTAAATGGTAGCCTTTCAAGAGGAATTAATGAGTTCATAGCGGTTGGAAATGTTTGTGTCTGGTTGACCTCGTAATTGACCCTTTTGTGAAGGTTAAACAAATGTTTTGGGTAGCAATGCACAAAGTATCAGAACCAGTAAAGGAGTCAATACATTATTGGAACCAACATCACTAGCCCGTTGTTCTGACAGACGTGAAGCAACCATTTATTACACTCACTATTCATATCGACATAGGCACAGGCTCCACGCCCCCATCTATTACCATAAGCCCTCTTTCTATCCGAGGACCATAACCCCATTCACAATTTAGATCGAGGTTTTATACACCACCCCATTCTATAGAAATCGTATTCGCAAATAACGCCTAATGAAATAATAAATGAAAAAAGAGTCTGAGCTAGTTCCAAAACATAGAAAACGCTCTTGGACTTTCATAAGCTAATAAGTATCACAAAAGCGTGTATAATGCTTTCGAGTTAGGATTGTGAAAAGCTGATTCCAAATACAAAGCTCGATTTAATTTATCTCTCGTGTCCTAATAAGCCGGTGTTCACGGTATATTTCTGAATCACCAACCCGGTGGGAATGTATACGGATATTGTGTTGTTTCCGTATGTTTGAGCAAATTTGTTATATGTAACAGTTTCGCCGGTACTGTTTTGTTATAACTACCGTGTAACTTTCACTGACAAAGCTATTTATACAATTGTATATCAAACGGACTCGTTATATCCTGGTTTTAAAAAATAGAAAAAATAAAAATGGCTATCATTTTTACGGGTACTATTGTTATTCGTTATAAATTACGTCTGGATTTAGGGAAAGATAATTTTTTTTCACTAACAATAGAGCGACAAATAATCAAATAAAATTTATTACTGATTCCTGTCAGGATGGTATGTCTATAAATTCAAGATTATTGCCCTAGAAATGTTTTTGTGGGGAAAAATTAAGTTATCTAATTATTTCCTATACGACAGTAGCGACTTTTTATAATACCTTTCAAATACCTACACAGGCAATGCATAGCAGCAGAAATACATAATATGTACACTGGAAATTTTTTAATTAACTCCGACTAAAGGGGTTTGTGGCGATCAGATCAATTTACAATACCTAATTTAAAAACTGATATATTTTTTTAATTTTTTGTTTGAAATAAAACAGTTCCTTTAAATGCTTTAAATTATTTGTCGTGCAGACTTATTTAAGATCGTGAACAAAGTTGTTCCATTTTCAACAATAAAATTCCTACTTTCGATTTCCAACTTCGAAGCTTAATAGAGATGAAATATTGAACAAAACTTTTGAAACTTCGATCACAAATCCTTGGCTTAAAATAGTTGAGACTGGCGAAGTAACTTAATGCGTTCACTTGATTTTGTTTGGAAACTTATTTCGTGTTACGTTGTACACTGCTCGTATTGTTACAGTTTCGTTCACGTAGTTTACGTGCAGGTGGCGGAGAAATAATAACAACGTTTATTTCTTATATTTATATGAAGAGAGCCAAGAGTTATGCTAGGAACTTCTCTACGCGACAGAATTCGGAACGATGAAATCTACAGATCAACGATGGTCACCGACATATCTCTCAAAATAGTCTGACGACCGACAGACGACTGAAGACAGCGGGATGCTTTTCGATTCGGAAGGCTCAAGACCATAAGGAGTGGCGTCGATTCGGAGAGGCCTATATCCAGCAATATACATTCAAAGGAGGGAGTGTACTACACTACTCTGCCCTCCCGTTCAGGGGTTACAGGCGTGATGTTACCTTTGAACATCCTTAGGCTGACAACATTGTCAGCCTTAGGATGTTCAAAGGCAATAAGCAACATTGCTTAACATATTAATTAAATTAACATTACGTTTATTTTTACCTCATTGAGTAGTGTTGACAGACAATATTTGAAGTTATTCTGAAGTGTAGCTGATTGGAGTATATGTAGCTGAAATTGTACAGAGAAAGTTTTGTTTATGATTCTTACTGGAAGCACCGTTAAGCAAGGTCAGTACTTTTATCAAAAAGTTTTCTCACCAGAACCAATAGCTTACCAGTAGCTTGGAACGGCAAATAAGCTTAATCTACTCATATAGACTCATGAAATACTATTTTCTTTAACTAGTACCCAATTAATTAGGCACGTAGGCACAGAACAGTTATTAATGTATTTATAATGTATTTATAATGTTGTTTGTATTTAAACTCGTAATTTTAGTTATATACAGTTCAATGTTTAATACCAATTATTTTTATAACATTTGCTCGGTAACTCAAAAACGTTAAAATAATACATAACAATAATATATTTATATAGTATGTGGGTATAGTACTCTATTGAATAACTTGCACTCAACGTTGGCTGATTGAAAATATCGTTTCCGATACAAGACTGGGCCGCGCGCTATTATAACCGCAGCTCTATCAAATTGACCACTCTGCTGTAAGCGTTCCATCTACTGCGATCACTAGTGGAGAGTGGAAAATGAACTCGATCTACGCCCCTTTCTTTGTTCCAAGAAATATTGGACTCGTTACTCTTAAAATTTTCACTTCGGTGATATATTTTCTAATAGATTATTCGCTGCAGTTTTTTATAAAAATATGTGTTTGATAAAACGTCAACATGCTTTTTGTTATAGGTATGTCATAACGTTTCGGATTTACAAGTACAATCGTACGATCCTAATTCCTTCCTAAGGATGTGTTATGAACATATATGATATATTATGTAGATCACTATCATCAGCCTGTTACGGTCTATTGCTCTGTTTGGAGGGTCGCTGATCTCTTCCAGACGCCACTGTCAATACCAATAACGAATATAATTATAAGTTTCCAACGTCATGGAACAAAGAGCGAAGAGTGATAAAAGTGAAAGACAAGTGAAAAATGTAGGTAATCTAGTATAAGTACGCTTTAAAAAAATTTTCAAGTAATTTAACAATATGTTCACAGCGGCGTTGCCTACACCCGACACGCGTATCTCTCACAAAGCTATAAACCTCTTGTCGTGAACGTGCAATATTGTATTCGGTAATCCAATATTAATATAATATTAGGCCACAATATCCTTGTCGTGTTATGGCCGTATCTTGTAATCCCGGCTTAAGCCTGTCAGAAACACCGGATTTCACATTACTTACGTCGGACTTAGATTGGACCGGGCTTACATAATTATTTTCTTGCAATTGGCGGTTATCAGAAATAAATTAATAGTTTTAGCCAGCCAAT
>DWME01003084.1:0-19157 GCA_018244795.1 Parelbella ahira ahira | reverse complement strand
CTTCCGGGGCGCCTGGGAACAGATTCTAGGGCGCAATTTTTAGTGGTGGCTCGGAGTCTGGATCTGTACTCGGTGTATGGCAGTAGACTCATCATCTATTCTATGGAATGTAAAACGTAACTGGGGAAATGTGGGATTGTACTGCACTCCTTTTCATACCCCGTCGGGGATACAGGCGGGGTGTTCTTTTTTTAATTTCTTAAAATTGATATGTGATTAAACTACATACCGGCCATATCTCACCGCTCACGTACTATTTTACCGGATATAGTTGCCTACTTTTAGTCCCATGCAAGGTCCTTCTACATGAACTGCCGTTGAACCCAACGAGATACCCGGAGACTGGGTTAATCATCTATGTGGATAGGCATTATTCAGGATAAAAGTGAACAGACATTTTCTAGGCGAGCTTGCTACATCTTAGGCCGTATCTCGCTTTTCAACTGGTGAAATTTCAGGCAAACGCGAGCCTATTTCTACATAAAAAATAAACATCTATTAGTAAAATTCTGATAGCGATTAAGTATATGAGTTTTTTTTTTTTTTAATTATTAAGTACATGTCACAGTTGCAATGTTCTGTGCACGCTCATTAAATTGCTTAGTGGATGTCACAATATTACCAAAGTAAATTTTTTATTTTGTATTTCTTGATTCCTCACTTACATGTTGCTCATATCTCATGGCGTCTCTACACTGAGAGCAGTGTCAGAAGACATCGTATTAAAAAACTATGTGGGTACTATTTTCATTTACATATATTTTAATCTGTGATTACTTCTTTGCCGTAAGCGTAATGTTGGTTGTATACGATGAAAAACATGAAAAAAAAATTGAAAAATCCTTCAAGAGTATATAAATATCACAATCGTTATAGGACGCAGAATTTGTAAGATTTTATAGCCATCTATTAGGTACATTTCGATACACGATATTCTCATGAAAAACGTGTTACCTACATGATTTTTTTTAAGATTATGACAAGATTATGATAAGATTATAACAAGTGAAAATTGTTGTACAATATCATATTTTTGTTTAGGCCTTCACGTTAGCGAAGTTCAAAGTCTACGCAACTTTTACTTTTAAATGTTAGGGTATATGATGACCTCACCATTCGCCATGTTTCGAACAATAATCATTTTTCTATCCGCCAAATGAAAACATGGTATTAAGAAAATATATTTATTCTACAAGCAATAATCTAAATTGATATTCTATTTATAAATTGTTATCGACCATTTTAAATTAGTATTGAAATATTGGGTAAGTTGTGTTCTGTTTTTAAACGAAACTTAAGTACTGACGATGTAACATCATGCCTGTAATCCCCGAAGGGGTAGGTAGAGGAGTATAGTACATCCCCACGTTTCACCAGTTACGTCTACGTCCCATGGAATAGATGGTGAGCCTATTGCCATACTCTGGGCAGAGATTCAGACTCCGAGTCACCACTAGAAATTCTAAATTAAAAATCCAATAGTACCCAACCCGGGATTTGAACCCAGGACCTCCAGATCGGCAGTCGCGTTTACAACCGCTCGACCAACGCAGCAGTTTGACAACTAGCTATCTCTCAAAGTCGTTTTCTTATATGTATGTACGTATGTATATATACCTACATCGATTACATATATGTACTTGTATCTTGTTGTTTAATTTGTGTTCTGTGATTATGTTCGAGAATACATTAGTATTCTCAATATTTGCATAAGCATTAGCTTATGTAATTAATATTAAAACATTTATAATGTCAACGACTATAGTTTTTTTCTTGCACATGAAAGAAACTCCAAATAGGTATATGTTATTAAAGGCAATTATCTGATTTATGATGTATGTAATTAGTAAACGTTACATTTTTTTAATCATTATCTCATTATAATCATACTTTTAATTTTTTTTCTCGTTCCACTGCTTGACACGCGTTCGTCTCAGAATGAGAAATGCCTGGCCATGATTTAGCTGCGCTAGTCAATTAGGTTTGACAGTCTTCACACGTCTTAAAGAATTATGAAGAACTCTAAAATGTTTAGGTTTCCTCGCGATATTTTTGTTCATCTTTATAATGAGTGATATTTAATACTACAAAATCATAATTTTCCCAGTGAGAGGCGGGTGCGAGTAATCACTCACCATACTAAAAAAAGCGTAAGAAGCTGGATCGATAGGTTATAACTTCTACTCATTTGTGTTTTTATAGACCGTGGCATTGGTTGAACTGAATAAAATAAAATTTCTACACGATAATCCGGGAGCAATATAAAAATATGAACTATGTAACCCGAAACAGGGGATGCACCTTGTTCCCCCACATTCATTCCAAGGCTCGAACTATCGTAAAGTCAACTCACCCTGAAGGTGCTCAATTAAGGTTCGGAACACGAGTTGGTGGTTTATGGTTGTGCATATGGTTTTAGGTATTATTTGCTGGCTAGTTATATTTTCATTTTGAATGAATTATATAGTTATAAAAATCCCCAGGGCAATTTGATGCTATCGAATTCTATGACAATATAAATTCGTGTTGCAGTATATTGCTAACACTAGAGCAATTGATCATTTCATAAATGATGTATTATTCGAAAGTATAAACTTTACCGACCGCTAGTTTTAACCCAAATATATGAAACTGATAACGTGCTAATTCACCCAAAAGGAACATAATATTAAGTCCTAATAAAATAGCCTTAAAAATTACCTTATTATCATCTTAATTTGATGTTCAGTTCAATTGTATACCTACCTACAGCGTATATATGAGTACATCGTTACGCTATCGAGCGACACATATCGCCTAAATATCGTTCGTGTGGATTAAAAAGAGAATCGTTTCCTTTGTGCGGGGCCGTTTGAAGCCGTACGACGTTCCGTTTCTCCGTAAACACGTATTTCTCAACAACGAAAAAAAAAATGCAAATATAAAATAAATAGACGACTCAAACACACGATAGTTGATAGGTTTTATTCATTCGCATCCAACATGTCGCTGCTACGCTTCACATCATTTAAATTGCCAATTATTTATAAGTACTTATACTTATTTTCGTCCTAAAATTGAGGTGACAGGTATTGGTTATTTAATTTTGGTACTTTCAACTAGATATATGTTTGTGCTGCGATTGTTGCTTTGATCGTTTCGTTTTTTATGTCATCGTTATTGTTAAATAACTCTTCTTGACGCAATGGTTCATTGCTAGACTTGTGAGCATAAGAGCCTTGAAAAGGACTCTTAATAGACAACATAGTACACATTGTACATATGTATACGAGTATTTATACGAATATGCACACGTGGTTTATTATATGCACGTGCGATATTGGAGCTCTGTTGATTTTGCCGATTAAGCGCAATGCGGATCGCGCTAGCCTATTTAAATTGGTCGTGGTTCCGTAAGATTAATTACTTTTTAAAGCTTCAATTATCACTAGTAATAAGCTATTCACAAAACTGAGTAGTATAAATGAGATCGCCAAATGCTGACTTGAGATTTCTAAGACTTCCATATTCATAAATCAATTATGGCAATAACAGTACTGCAGGCTCCGCTAGGAAGTAAAGACTGAAAGCTTCTCAGGATGTAATTTTTGTTTTACTCTGATTTTGGTTTACACAAAAGCTACTGAAATGATGCTGGTGAAGGACACTTGCGACGAAAAAGAGTTTTAATATCCAGGAAGCGAATGTAAAATAAGATTTCCATTTTTTTTGGAAAGTGAATTTTGTATGTTTGTTGCGTGTTCCCAGTAAAATCCCGGGGTCGTTTTTGATAAAATTTCATCTGAAAATAGCTTTAGTTCTGGTAAAAGATACGGATTACACATATTATATTTGGACAACATCTAAATTATAGAAATAAATAATGAAACACGTCGTGAATAACAACTGGTTTTAAATAAACGCGTTTTGTTCTTTGACTTAAAAGATGTTGCGTGTAGCAGAGGCAGCTGCAACGGTAATACCTCCATCTTGGATACAAGATGCTGACTTCGAAACGCTCGATAAATGTTTATCTCCGAAATAACACTCATTTAAATTATTATGGATAAAATTGCTATTATATTACTAGACTGCCACGTTGGTCGGGTGGTTGCAAGCGCGACTGCTCGTCAAGTCTGGTCCCGGTTTCGACCATTTGTCTGGCAAAATGTTATTTAACTTTTCTAGCTTGAAATACCTAGTAGTAGCACGGATTTTAAATTTGTGGCCCAAATATGGCAATGAAGCTACATTCTGTCCAGGGTGGGACGTAACTGCTGAATTGTGAGAATGTACCTTTTCAGCCTTTCCCTTCGGGGAAATACAGGCGTGATGTTGTGTTTTGTGAAAATCGTTGCTACTGCACGTAGAATTTGCACCGAACAACAGAACGCCTAAAAGTTGGAGTGCTCCAAACCGAAGCATACATGCGTGAAGCGATGCAAAACAAAACACTGGCAATTACAAACCCACGTCATACTTACACCGCCAGTGACGCGAAGTTATTCTATGGATGGTGAACTTTTGTTATTTCTAACAGGAAGAATTTTGTTCTGCTTTTTCAAGTTTTCGTTCCTGCCTCCCCACTGCTTCATGTTCACGCCCTTTTTAGCAATGACAAACAAAATCAAAGCGTGCTATACTAGATCCATACTGCGATTTTGTCCGATTTAAATTCGGGAAGGGATCATTGCAGAGGATTCTGAAGGTTTGATTTGTCTTTGACTGTAATATATTTCAGGCGCTATTTACCATTTGTGATCTTTCACAGATAGTATACTTAAAACATTCAAAATATCCATATGGAAAATATATTCAGATACAAAGAAACATAGTTATAAAAACAGTTATTAAGACATTTTAAAATATATGTGTAGTTCCTGGTTGTATCAACTAAAACAGTCGGAGACTTGCTGTAATTTTTCAAAATTGCAAGGCGTACACAAATATAGATTCGTTAATTTTATATTTATATATATATATAAATGTACATAGTCTAGTATGTATGTCGTAGACGAATTCAAAATAAAAGTCATAGTTCGCGCCGCAGAACCCAGGCGCAGTGCGCTTGCCGATTTTTTCAGCAATTGATTGGCTCTCGCAAATAAAGCAAATGAAGTCGGATTGAATTTGTGATGAGATCTCACCAATTTATTTCCTGTTCAATGCAGTTATACGGGCCGCGCTTCATGTGTTGTGAATGCGTTTACAATTGGGAACCGTATATATATATATTTGGACACTTGTTTCATACCTGACTACAAAGTTGCATGGAGTTGAGCAAGATCTGACGACACCAATACAATTACAACGTCGTAGTAAGAGAGTGCAAAAAGATGTGATATGTTTTTTGTCTAATTTGTGTCTGTCATTGTACCGTCTCTCTAAAGAAAATGCACCTTTACTTTCGCATATAACGCAACGCCAAGAGAAAATCTATAATCTGATAGTTTTTGGCGGAGTTGAAGGCTAAAAGTCGCCTATGTGGCTTCCATGAGGAACCTATCGAATAACAGAAGCATAAGAGATGTCATTAATCAGATATCCCGTATACAAAAAGCCGAAGCTATGGAGAGACTTAAATAATAAAAACACGGTCAGAAGAGACAGGATCTTGAAAAATGCAGACACATTAAGGAAAAATAGTGCTTTCGTCAACATAAGCCATTTTAAAAAAGTAAGCTGTTGAATAGCCCTTGGCTATTGATGAAGAGCAAAATGCGATTTCTTGTTTCGTGATAAAGAAACGTTAAAAGGTGTTCATAAAATGTTATTAGTATATTCGAAAACAAATACAACTCAAGCAAGAATATGCTGGGACCAACGGATGATACAGACCTACCGCATTGATAAGGCGAGATAGAGAAAAAGTTGACTTGTCACCATGTCATCACGTTGTCACTGTTCATTGCATATGTCCAGCAGTGTACTAAGACAGACTGATGATGATGATGACGATGATAATAGCTCTAAAGAGAACTGATCAATTACTCCTGACTAATTTGGTATGACTTCGATGGAAGGTTTAATACTGCAACTGCATCTTTTATGAAATAATATTAGTTTTTATTCTATAAGAGTATAGACTGGGTGATACACCAAGATAAAAATAGCAGTAGAAATCTTAACCAATTTGAAGCCATTTTTACCGACAATGTATCGCATTATATTTCCTCGCCAATACTATTGCTATCGGTTCACACGTAAAACAAAAAGCTATTTACTTTTTACTTGATTGCCCAATGCAGATTGGTAGTGTAATGAAAAAGAGTATGTTTCAGCGCTGTCGGTTGATTGGCTGTTGGTCGCCAAAACAACTACACCTTCATTAGCACAAAGCGGATAGGACAGGACAGCTTTGTTCTAAGCTGTTACGTTAAAGCTGTTCTAAATGCTTTGTCCGGGGTTCCACAGGGTACCACCTTTGAGCCTGTTTTTCTCCTTTCTGGTATATGTAGGACTTGCATAGTTTGTGTCTTACAGTTTGTACAGTGCAATGGACGGGCATAGAAGGATGAGAAGTACTAACTTGATATGTGGTAGCTGGAACTGTGAACGGCTTATGTCCAGTCGCTGTGTTATGTAATATGATATGCAGATGTCTGCTAGATGTAGAGGTTATTAATCTTCAGGTATACCGTTTTCTACTTGTATATCCTACAAGATAATGTGAAAAAGATCTTTTTACCATATCCTCTCGGTAACTAAAGATTTGAAGATACTGGTAGATCCTTTTATCTCGCACTCGACTTTCAGAGCGATACAGTTGTTCTAATTTGTGATACACACACGTGTCCGACGATGTGCCTAGTACCGTGTGTTAGAGTATACTTACCATGCGTTAATCCACGACAACCAATCAATCAACATTCCAAATATGTAATAACATTCTTCACCGCGATCATCTGTAAATGAGTGAAACTACCCGCTGACGTCTATTTCTTCTGATTCGTGTAACCTGGAATTATTTAAGACAACAATGAATAAGCACGGTCTAGGCAAGCGTACTACATTAAGTAAGTAAGTAGATACAGTAACTTAATTATAAGAGATAGGTATAGTTATTCAAGAAACAATAAGGGCGTTACCACATTGATCGAAGCGGAATCGGCCTCAACCAATCATTTATCAGCATAAATACTAAAAAAGCCCAAATATATGCATCCATTCTTCCAGATGGATCTTTTGATATGCAAATTATTCGTAATATCGGTGGGTGCTGCATTTCAGGTAATTTTTTGTGGCTGGCGGCAGTTTTTACGATCGTCCAACTTGTGTCATTCGTCTTCGTGCGATGCATAGGAAAAGTTACTGACGGATCGTTACACAACTGGCCGTGTTAAAAGAACTTCACTGGAACGGCATTTCACTGGAACGATATAAAAAAGGTGTTTTATTTTTTAACTGCCTTACAATGTTGTTTTGTAATGCGTATTGTGTAACGTGTAATTGATAATTTGTTTTGTTACGTGATCTTAAACAAATTAACTTCCATTTCCATTTTACACTCTTTTCATATTTGTCACTGCGAACCTTTATTTTAAATAAGAGAGCGAAAATGTATATCAAAAGACAAGATTAAAAAACAATACCCTGAAGATACCTGCTAGAAACAAGCACTGCTTTCAATACCAGAGAATGTTTCATTGACACTGGTACTGACATATGAAATTTTTTAAATTGCTCCTTTAGGACATATTTATGGTGCAAATTATACTTTATTTTGTCCCGCGATGTACAAGGCACGCCACGTCACGGCAGCGCGCTAATTTATGGAAAACCTCTGAAACTCGCCGCTTGGCGCCGCGAACTGTGCTTACGTGGCGTGCTGGAAAAACTACCGAGAAGAAATCACGCTGATCCTATTTCTTCTTTTAACGTCGTTTCAGTTTAAATTTTATTATTTAGCTGAAATTTATTTAAAGATTCAATGTATTTACATAAATAAATTAAATAACGTAAGCAATATCACAGACTAAGATATTTTGTAAAATTAGAGGCAGTTAGTATTCTAACTAATCTACCACATCCGATAGTACCTAAAATGTCGTAAGCGTAGTAATGGTTTTCAACATTATTCATTTACATTTATGGGAGTCTCATCGGAACAACAGAAAAGAATGCGTGCCATGTATCACTAACTATATTTTCCTAAAAATCTTAGATGACAGATGATGAGAACAACATAAATATTAACCGTTTATTTTTAAAACTGCTAATTTATTTGTCTTTTATTATACCTCAGAACAAAAGTTAATTTTTAATTTTGAATAAATGTTATCCTTGACTATTCTTAAAACATAACTTACAAATGTCATCTATCAGATAAGATAAGATCAGATAAGATTTTTCCGTAGCTACCTAGTTTTTCAAGCATTTCTATAAGGAAAATCCGATAAGTTTTTTTATTACTGAACTAACTGACACCCACGATTACGTCCGCGTTGTTTAGAATATTAATAATATGTTTTGTGTACAGAGAAAACAATATAAAAAATATTAAAGATAAAATGTCCTTTGTTAATTATAAACGAATAGCTAAAAAGCGTAATTAATATATTAAATGAAGATATCGTCATATTTTTTTAATTAAAAGGACTAAGTGTCTAATAAGTAAAAGTAAAAAAATATTGAAAACTATCCAATATGTTTTGCATAACGCGAGCAAAATCACAGACCTTTTTGGTTTAATGTACAAAGGAAAAAGGTTACTTGTAATAAACTATGTTTTCTTCATTAGATACACGGTAAGTAACTCAGGCGATTAATATCTGGCAATCGGTATATAGCACCTCTTCGCACTACACGTGCTAAAATAAAATATTCATTTTACACCGTGTTAATATTCAACTGTTGATCGATGACGTTCTTCAGAATTAATAAATATTTGATATTCCATCGACGGTATTTTATCACGTTCAAGTCAGTAATTCTCACTGCTAGGTCGCTGGTCGTGGGATTATGGGCAAAAACCTCTCAGGGCAGTCCTATGACCAGCTGTTTTCATAGAAAGACCGATAATGATAATGATGATGATAATGATCATGATGCTCAAGATTGCACGATATTTACATTTTTTACTCTTAGTAGAATTTTTGTTGTGTTATATAACGCAATAAAAATCCAAAAATGTACGCTTACATGTCTCACTTTTATCTTTCATTTTAATTAAGGTATAAAATACTATTATTATTACGTAAATATATTTGCATATATTCGATTACATACATACGCGCGTGTGTATTCACATTTTAATTGCACCGTCATATATAAAAATAGACAAGACATTCGAGACGTGGCGAATCCGTTTTGTACGATCAGCCATTTTGGGCAGACAGTAGTTACAGCTTAATTTAAGTCTTCAAACCTTAAATTTATCAAATTCACACATTTTCGTATCAGTTTACTTCGCATGGATAATAGTCTGGTAAGTTCACATTTTAAAATACTTCCAAGCGAAATTCATTTCTATGAAAAGAAAACAAAAAACCATCCTGAGGCTTAAATTTGGGCAACAGATAAAACACAACTCTTCACGTTGCTTGAAAACTGAAATGTAGAGCAGTAGGTCACGACGCTCTTCAGGGCTCAAAATAGGGCGGTAATGGGGCTCTTGTGACTCTACACCTGCATGTATGCACCTTACTTACTTTTGGATTTTGTTTTGAAAATGTAACATTTCTCCCTCAAATATGTATGCCGTTACAAAAATTCTGAATGTAGTTGGAGTTAAATATTGAAGGATTTTTATCGAAGTATGATTTGTAAAGGCTCTGTTACAGGGCTTAGGGTTGGTACAATCTAACTCATTCCTACGTACACGTCTACTCATGTCTAATCGTGTCTGACGTAATCGAAGTATTGTACCTATCTCAATGCATCGAGTTTGTCTAGGTCATGATATAAGAACTACAGAGATATTTATACATCAACTGTGTGCTTTGTTTGGTATGCTTTTCGGCTACAACCAATGTTATTTTTAATAGTAGTGTTATTCTTATATATCTTCGTTTACTGAGCTACTCCGAGACTCGGGTCCACTCCGATGATGAGAAGGATCAAGACCAAAGTCTATCTTGCTCTGCAAGAGCGGACTGTAACAATTAGCCCGCCTTACAGAACAATACGTAGATTTCTAAGACGTGAGAGGTTCCTCGGGATCTCTTCTTTGAATGTTTCAGCTTTCCCTGCAATGATTTTATTATGTTTAAATGCACCTGTTCCCAGTTGCAGTGGCCATTTCTCAAAGTAATGAATTCCAGTAAATGTCTAATAATAACGGAGAAAATAGAGAGAAATAACACCTTCACAGATGAGGTCCCATTTGACCTGATAGGGGGCGTACCTGCAATTGACTATTGGAAAGTTTTAAGTATTGACACTTCCTAATTTTATTGGTACAACATTTTCTTTGTACAGAAGTCAGTAGTAGGACTGTTGCTTTTCAGCAATTGTTCATCCGCTACTAAGCCCCACATATCACCGGTAGCTATTGTAAAATGAAAATCTAGTCGTTGCCTACCCTGCTCAGTTGTTAAGCTAATGTTTGTAATATGAAAGCTGTAAGAACGTAAAAGTCTCTCAACGAGGTAAATATGTTTACAAGCTATGAGTACATGCATTCGCTATACTAATATTTTTCAACGTCGTTTGAAGAGTTGCACCAAACTCAGAGAATTTCCGCTAAAAATTCCATGGAACATTTCGTTTTTTTTTCATTTAAGCCAGAAAATCTACCGATCTTTTACTCTTTAGCCGAAACATTCGTCATTAAGCCTAATCTACGGAGAGTCAATGAGTGAACAAAATAAACTCCTGTACAGGCCTTTTTGACTTCTCGTGCAAACTCAATTTGTGGTTGAATAAAATTTTTCTGGGAGGTTTTTTTTGAGTTAAAACAACATTCCTAATGAAAATGTAACTGAAACAAATAAAAAGTACATTTACATTAATGAGAGGATTAAAAAAAATCGAAAACCTTTAATTATTTTTTGCCCGATAGTATCGCAAATGCATGTGCACTAGAATATCTATTTTGATTCGTTTTCTATTATTTATTATGTTCGTGTTTAAGTGGGGTATGTTTTTCATTTAAATATTAATTTTATTATGGTAAATAGTAAGTCTGTTATATTGCCATCATAAAAGGGTTGAATGATTTTTGAATTATATGATCTGAATCTGATCATTTATATGAATTTTATGATCTGTACTCGTCTCTTTTCATCCTTATTTTCATTTCTTCTCGTAATGTTATCGAGTGTCGGTACCATTTTCGCTAGACAGCTGAAAAACTGAATTTCATGAACTTCACTGTCTTCACAGACAAAAATCTCACATGAATTTATTCAGTTCATATTTCGCTCGCTTTTTTATTTTAAAAGCTGTTTAAACGACGCCCTCACTATTACTCCAGTTTGCCCAGCGACCTTGGGAGGACGGGGATGAAATGCGAAGCAGAAAACTCTATTACCTTAGGAATAGAACTTATTTTGAAAGGAACATTTGCAAACATCTAAGAGTACAAACGAATATAAACTTTATCGCCATTGTAACTAGTTTTAAATTTGAATGGTTACGTAAACTACAATGTTTGTGTATAATATTTAAGAGAAAATCCGAACTATATGTAACTTGGTTTGTAAGTAAACACTTTACTTAGACGGACCGAGTACAAATAATTGCGAGGATCCTCTCATTTTTCAAAGCTATTTTTAAAACGCCCACGAACTTTTAAGTAGAACAATCGTTCAATAATTAAGTATTGCGTATACGAGAGTGAAGACGATGTACTCCTAAGTTATTTCAAGTTGTGTGTCGCAAACAAAGTTAATTAAGTTATATCAAGATGTTTAAATTGACTGCCTCGTTAGTGGAGTGGTTGCAAGGGCGACTACGGATCGAGAGATTCTGGGTTCATATCATAATTGGTGATATTTTTTGTGTAAGTCAATGTTCGTCAATTTCGCATTGTTTGGTTAGATATAGACTTTTATAGATTTGGTCTTTTTATCACTTTAATCTCCTTTCTTTTATCTGCTTCGTAATTTAAAAACCTAGACCTGGTTTTATTATAATAATATCACTAACATCCATTTTCACATAGTATATAAGATATATGTACGCTAAACTGGACCAAGAATTTAATTACATTTTGGAATTAGTAATTAAGTTATCATGTAAGTCAATTTTTGTAATTCTCGATGAGAAAAAAGCTTCTTATATCTCATCACGTTTTATTACAACATATATGTTTTACGTTATCTATTAGACAAAATCGACATAAACAAATTGATAATGTGACAGTTGTATGTGACTTGTATGTAAATTAGATTCATTATGTTAAAAATACTCGTATTGAGGTAGGTTGCGCGCAAGGTGACTTGGCTGTGTTGATACCGCGAGATACCTACACGGTATGCCTTTTCATAATAATCATCAGCCTGTCTCAGTCCACTGCTAGACAGAAGCCTCCCGCAATGAGCGTCATCACGCCCTGTCCTCGGCTTATCTTCTTATGCCTTTTGTCTTACCTAATTATTGGGTTTTTTATTACTATTGCTTATTTTATATATTAAATATTATATCACTTCTGTATTCCACCGAAGAGGTAGGCAGAGGAGTGTAGCACACTCCCTCGTTTCACCAATTATGTTTACGTCCCGCTATGGAATAGGTAGTGAGCCTTTTGCCGTGCACCTACTAGATATTTTAAGACAAAAAATCCAATACTACGCAACTCGGCGATCGAACCCAGTACCTCTCGATCGATTGTCACGCTTGCAAGTAACTCGACCGACGAGGCAGTTTATATTAAAGTCGTTATATAATATATATTTATGTTCTTATAATGTCGATTTGAATTCTATACATTCCGATAACTTTTGACATATCATCATGAGAATGGGTTTATTTTTATTATACCGACAAGTCAGGCTACGTAAGGGGTAAGCAGCTTACACCGAGTGTGAGATGACTCTATCCTTACAGACCTCGCGAGATTCCTCTACATTCATCATCATACAATCACTTCGTTATATGAGACAATTATGCAACACTCAAAATTTATATGTATCTATACATATTTAAATGTGTTACTATTATTTGTTATGTTCGTACATGCATGCAAAAAGATAATTTAATTATTTAACAATTTCGCACATAGCTAAATAAGAAATGATTCATATAATAGTCATATCTAGAATAATAACGAACGAAATAGTGTATTATAAGTTATTTAAATTCATCAAACTTGTTTCCACTGCGCACTGCTCAGCCGCGCGTCGCTGGTGTCTTCATAATGAACTGTCCAAGCCTACAACGTTGACCCCAAAGGACCTACTCCACTCATAACTAAATTTGAATTTTTTAATGTTACAATGGCTACGTATTCTGGGGTGTCCGACTCCGTCCGAGTCCGGTCGGATTGATGACGTCAGAAAGGAGTGGTAGAGGCCGTGTGAGATCTATGAAGGATTCAGTATCATATCATATCACAACTTGTAAGAGGCCTATTTCTAAAATTGGAAATATAGTGATATGATGATGGTTATCGTACAATGCCTAACGTTCAAGGACGCATAAGTATGCGTTGTAGAATATAGTCAGTGCTGTCCAGAACCAGAGGGCGTGTGCGAGGAGGTTGATAAATATAGAAGAAGAGTGGTGAAAAAATACCATTTTAGAAGAAGCTTGACAGGTCTGTGAACATATGTATGTTTGGCAGTCGGTGTTCTCTACGTAAGGCGTAAGGAGTCTGGCGCAAACTTTTCAAATGCACGGAAAAGCATAGAGAACTCCATTAAAATTCCATAACTCAAACTCGAGGATCGAACGCAATATGGTCACACCACCACAGTACCACGGTAATTAAGTCATTTTCAATTTACGGGTATCATTAAAAAAAGAAAGTCTAGTATTGATCGAAGACAGACGCTAGTGCTCCCGAAACTCATCTAATTCGGGAATTAGGGACGCACGATCGCTCTCGGGAAAAAAAATTATGAATATGTTATTAGGGCATTTGATTCCCTTACGAGCGAGTGACTCTTGGAATCGGTCGCGAACCGACCACGGCAACCGGTCCGACGGCTTTTTGTCCAATACCACCCTCATCTTCGACCTGACTACCTTCCAATACTGCAACCTAAATCCAACCAATTGTCCTTCATAATAAGATTTAAATTCACTTTTTGTACACCCTATTTGACAGTCACGACCTGCGAAGAAGGATAATGTTAGATGCGGACGTCTGCTACCTTAAAATTGACTTTAAAACGTGGTGGTAAGGTCGTTCTTTCATTGACGACACATAGTGAATAACTCCTTTGATTTTTATCGTACACTTGACCCGTCATGTCGAATGTCCTGGGATTGTTCGGAAGGCGATTAAATAGTTATACGCTGATATAACGATGCCTGAGACATTTTTATATATGAGTGTCCACGCGTCCGACAGACTTACTGTTATCAATGTTAATCATATGTTTATTAGATAAGTGCCTTAATGTTTTTACAAATTCCTTTAATGTATTTAAATATGTTGTCTAATGTTGTGTATAGATTCTTTTGTACAATTTATTCAAAAGTGTCTTTTTGTTCAAATCAAACTTTTACTGTACGAAGATCTGCATATGCCAAGATTGAAAGGGAAGAAGGGCAAATTAATTTAAACGAATTTCATATACTAATAGTTTCTTCGAAACGTGTTTCGCAGTGATCAAGACCAGGAAGGAACCTCAAAGCATTATATCTTTTCATCAGTATTGTTATAAATAGTTACCTATTAAAATAAAGTTTTAGAATAATTTTTTTTATTCTTATTAGGTATTGCTATTATTTTGCCACGCCAGGCCACTGGGTGGCTAAAGAGCACCGAACGCCAAATATATTAATCAATAAGAACTTGATGAGCTTCAAAATCCATCAACTACATTCTTCAGTCTTCCGAATTAAATCATCTAAGATACATGTGACATCTGGAATAACTAGTACCTATTCGTTAAATGTACCTTTCAATCACAAAACATTGTTTGTTTAACCAATACTCCCTGTTTTAAAATCTCTAGACAATTTTTGTTTTCAATATGTCACATGTCCTGTCACCCGTTAAGACATGTATAAATCATTAATGATAACATTCGCCCCCTTTCTCTCATCAGCCATCATTTTTTTTAATTTCTCAGCACGTTCTAAGCATAGTTCTGAACAAAAAACACTCGTTAGAACACATTCACACGTCATATGGCATATATTTTTTTGTTCCAATCATTCTCCCATTATGTTAATGGCTACCCTAAATATTCCTTCGGGATATCTCTGGATGCTTAGATTACAAGAAGTTGTTCATTGATTCTGTTTAACGACGGTGGTTATAAATATTATAAAAAATTTACGTTTATTATCATAATCTTTTTGTCGTTTCCTTGTTAGACGTTTATTGAAAAGGATTAGGATAAGTACTAGTTAGTAAATGCGCAAGAAGGGAACCTCATGGAAAACTCTGAGATGTTCACGCTTCCTAAATATACATTTAGTTTTTTATCATTACAATAAGTGATATTTTTAACTTAAAAAAAAACGCATATAATAAGCAAGTAAGGAAGTGCGCATCAAGATTTCAATCTAGGACTCAATCTAGGCCTGAGAGGCTTAATTAAAAGCCTATAGATTTTATCATTGTGCCTCTTTATAAATTGTTATGTACTGTTTATAAGTAATAAGTAGATGTATTATATTATTCATCTTGATGTGTTCTCACTACCTTTGTCGTAAATTACACAAAAAATGAAATGGATTTCTTACGAACATTATCGTTTTGGAGTTTCGTAATAAAAAAATTGAGTCTGAACTACGTACTGTGGTGTGTGTCTGTCAAGAACGTTCTCGGAAACGGTCCGAGGTATCAAATTGGAATTCATACAGCTTACGAACTTTACTTATATACATACGTCAGCTTAGTGTTGTTCAGTGTACGTTGCGAGGAGAGCTTTTAAAAAAATTGTTTGAAAACTTATTACATATGTATAACTATGTGTGACTCATCATTAATAATAAGTAAAAGTCTTTAGATTAATTTCGCTTTATTGATTAGCTTTATATGGCCTTAATACATTATTCAGATAATAATTCCCATGTTTGATCATGTTCACGTTATCGAAGAACATAAAGTTGATTTGGAACTTTAAAAAAATATTTTCTAAATTTTCGTTAATTTTTAAATTCACCCATCAGTTACCAAATGCCATGCTTTGTTACCACTAATGATTATTTATATTTCTAATAGGTTCGTTCTAAAAACTAAATATTATAACTTAATTTAAAGTAGAGTCCGCTTTGCCCCGCTCTACTCAGCTTTAGTGGAAAATCATCTTAAAGGCGTCTCCACATCAAGCGCGTTTTACAAACCTTGTACTTATTTCTTATAAAAATAAAGCAACAAATATATTCTGCGGGTATTTGTTATTGAACTAGTCGACGGAACATTGGATTATTACGACAGCTAAGCCCACGTTAAATGTTTAAAAACGATGCTCAAGACCAAAAAAAGCATTGTAGTGACAATTACAGCATCAAATTTATTTTTCCTGTATTTTCGTTAACTGAATTTAATAACATAAAATTCATTTTAGAGAAACCGTCACGTAAGACACGGCATATATGAAAACAAAATGTAAATAATTTTATTTGTACCGAAAATTTACAGTACTATTCCTCGTTGACACAAATATTTAATCAAATTTACAAATTTACCACGATGTTGAACAAAACACTAGTGACATTTACTGATAGTGTTTGCAAGAATGACAATTAAGGTCCTGGTTTCGATTCCGGATCGCGTACTATCGGTTATTTTAACATGAAATTCCTTGCTACTGCAAGGAACTCGAAATCTAAATTAGCGCGTGGTAGCAATAGTCTCGCCCCTAATGCCGTGATGGAATGTATAACAAAACGGGTGAATCGTGAGAACGTGCTACACACTTCTGCACACACATAATGCACTCATTATGTTATGTCGGGAAGCTGCGTTCGGACCGCGCGCGGTCCGTGGCCTCCCTCACCCTCCCAGGTCATCTATCACGCGGCCCCCCGCGCGCATCAATCTTATGCATTGCAGCCTCGCTCATGCTCCACTACTTTGTTAGCAATTTGTTGGTATTCTCCGCTCACAAGAACGGGCTAATATGTTAATTGAATCTCTACTATTTTTCATACCGCCTTAGTATTGGTATGGCGAGTAATCGCTTTTGTTTCGAAATGCTTTTTAATCACTTTTTCATTGGAAATTTAGAAGCTTGGGTGTATTTAATTTGCTTAAATGATATTAAAAGTAACAAGAAGATGTATAGAAGCGGCAATCGTTACATACCTCAGAAGTAGCAACGCGTCTGTAACACGCCTCGAGTAGGATAAATGCGAATACTAATTTAGTATTGTAACTCCTACTCCTATTCTCGCAGTCCTATTACCGAACAATAGTAAAATTAATACTGTCGTTAATAGTGTTATAGTGTCATCGACATTCACTGCAAATTGAACTAACTTGTACTAAAAGTAATATTGCTGTCCTATTCGAAATGAATTACTGAACATTACACGTGAGCCGTAGCGGTCATTTGGGGTTGTTTCTATTTTAAGTAAGTAATACATGTGAATTCGACCGCTTTATGAGCTTATTCCTACTAAACAATCACGTTATATTAGTACTGAATAGAAAACAAATATATCATGAGGATCTGCAAAAGTCTGGTGAGATCAAGAGAAATATGTAAATATGGGTAAAAATGCATGTTGATATTTTGATTACCGAGCATCGCAGTATTAACGGTAAGTACACTGCACCTAAGAAACAAATGCATTCTGTCGTAGAAGTAGTTGGCCGATACATTGCGTTGTAAATCCTTTGTACAAGATGCGCAGTCCTTTATTGATATGCAATATCTTCTAAATTAAAAAGTGAATCCCTCAAAACACATTTAATCTATGCTCCCGAGCTTTTCGCCTATATTACGGAAATCATTTATATAATCAATATTATATATAAGGAAATTTTAAAAATCTTTTATCACTTCTATAGCAATTTCTTCTATGTAATTAGAATTTTCTTTCAGTTTTATTAATTGTTAAATTAAAAAGTCTTTATTACAGGAAATAAGGTGCTTCTCGGAAGCCGTTAGACGGTGGAGTCGGGAGCAGACAGGGGAGTTTCCCGGATATTGTCAACGGAGATTGTTTTAGATACCCATTATATCCTACCATTTCCACATATATCTATATCTATTATCAACCTTCTTAAGAATGTATGAAGGCAGCTAGGAGTGACTCGGAATCTGAATTTGTGTCCGGTGTATGGCAATAGACTCACCACCTATTCCATAGTGGGACCTAACTAACAGGTGAACCGAGGGAGTGTATTACACTTCTCTGCTTACGGGGATTTCAGGCGTGAACTTACGTTTTTTACGGAGACAGCTATGAAGCACCTCAGATATGTAATCATTAAAACTGTGTATTATTATTCTTTCTTATAAATTATAAATTTTATTTTAATCGTGCAAGTTAAATTTAATTATAGGATTTTTTATAAAACGGCTGACTCGCCGTCTATGCTTATTTTTTGGACACCTCGTGTGAGTTCAGCATCCAATGTATGCAAAGTTTATTGCTCAGTTTTGATCTCAGTGTATGGGGCGCAGCAGATCCGGATATTGTCTGCGGATATTGTTTCACATACTTCTTCAAACTTACCCACGTCCCGGTATACAGAGATTTGTCTTATCATTTTACCTAAGAATAGCTACTTCACCGGAAAACTTGGAGTACAAATTTGCTTTGAATATTCCATACTCGTAATGAATGGACCAATTGTAATCAAATAAAATGAATTGTTATTCCAAATTATAGCATGTGAGGAAGGCAATATCTAGATGTGCTTCATTAAACAGACAACATTCCCGATACACATGTTTAGCCCTGCAACTCTTCTCTCCAACAGGCACAACATGACAGAGAAAGCTTCAACCCTTCCACATTTGGAGAATGAGTCCGGCAATGGGGCATTGAAAATGAGTTAGAAACAGTCAGCATATAATCTCATTGTAGCAGCAGCAGCAGTGGTCGTTCGTACTCCGCGGCGGATAATCGCCGCTAGGGATACGAGTCTACGGGCCTCGAGG